>QLSR01000171.1:853231-873000 GCA_031780015.1 Citrullus colocynthis | reverse complement strand
AAAAAAAAAAAAAAAAAAAAAAACCAAAAACAAAAATCTCACGTATAAAATTTTCAGTGTAAATATAGTTAAGTAGATAAAATATAATTAATAATTTAAATGTTGATACTCTCTCAATTATTAAACTCAAAAGATCAAAAACAAATCTTAATTTTTCTAATTGTTGAGCTTAAATAAAAGAAAATTTAATGTTCCTTAAAGTTCAAATAGGTTTAGCTAGTGATTTGAATTTCTTAAGAAAAGGTAGTAATTTGAATATGTAACTTTGAAAGATATGTTAGATAAGTGCTTAGTATTTAAATAGATACAAATAAGATATATTAGATAAGTGCTTAGTATGATAAATAGATACAAATAATAATTTATTATAATCTATTGCAAACTATTGCAAACAGACATTAGAATTTTACTATGTTTATTTATTTTAGTTCATTTTCTTATATTTGAAACGACATTTCTTTTTAATGCTTTAACGATTTGATAATTTTAAGTCAAGAAGCACTTTTTTTTTTAATTTTTTTACTAATAAACTTAGCGCATGTTTTGAATTTCTTTTTCTATTATGGATAAATATTATTTTCAATTTGATAATACCTTCTCGAGCGTACAATAGAAAGAATTAAGTAAGGTAACAATAAATTCAATTGCAATATATATTACTTATTATTATTATTATTTTTTACATTTTTACAAATTATACTAGAGGGGATTTTTTTTTTCAATCATAATGCTAAATCTACTATTAATATGTAAGAACACATGGAGGATATGAGAATATTTTCATCACTTTTTAATAACTAAGTTTTAATTAACACAAGTGGTCCTTAATAAATATTGAGAATTAATAATGACCAAGATCTGAGAAAGTCTTCTAATTTTTGTTGAGAAATTAATAAATATAAGGGTCGGTGGTAAGAGTGATAAAATAAATATTAAACCATTTCCTTCTCACATGTCCATCTCTAATTCCCATCCTTTGTTCAATTTGTGATTGTCTACTAATTTTGTCATTAAATTATCGTAAGTATTAAAATCTATCTCAAATATTTCAAAAAATATATATATATTTTTTTGGAAGAAATTGTAATGAGTAGAAGTATATAGAAAAAAAAAAAAAATTAATGTGATTTTCTAAAATTGTAAATATAGAAAAAAAATTAAAATATGATTTTCGATTTTTTAATTATTCTGATTTTGCCCTCCTTTGTGCCATCAACTATATTTGATATAGTTTATGTTTTGATATATTAATCAATTGATATATTTTATATTGGTATATTAATTATACTTAAAGTAAATCATTTATGCAATTGATGTACCATGATTTTAATGGTGTCATAGTAGAAGTTTTTGTTTCGTTTTGATATGAAGTTGTTTTCATTCGATTAGTTCAATTTTGATGGTCTAATTTAGGTTTTGGCATTAGTTTTCTTATGTTTTCAATTTTTTTAAATTAAAATTTGATGGTACATCTTAATTGCATTAATTGTGTCAGTTTAATATGCCAAATATAAGGTATAAAAGCTAATTTTGTTCTATGTTTAAAATTTTGATATGATTTTGATGACATGTAAGTTACATTTAATTTGATATATCGATTCTATAATGTATACATTTCATATTATATATATCATGGTCGTTGATAAATTAGATTTAGAGAGAAAGAAAAACATGTCAACGATATTGTTGATATACCAAATATGAAAAGTTGTTCTAAGTATGACAATGGTGTCTCATTAATATATCAATACTTAAAAATACATTTGTCTTAGTATATCAATTGTAGAAAATCACTCGTTCAAAATTAATTTCAACTATAACATTGGCGTATCAGTAATTTATCAATAGACATTCAAAATGCTTACCAATAAAACGAATTGAACCATTATAAGTTGATAATGATATACTAGAACATTAATGCTCTCAAATAAATGAATAAAGATTCAAATTAAGTGTCTGAATAATAACAAGTGCATAAAAACTTGTTAATTGATAAATTTGGTATAATGAATGGTAAATTTAATATATTAATTTTATAAATGACCAATCTACTAGATTGAAAGTGTATCGGTTGACTAATATACTAAACATAAAGTATATTTGCTTAACTGATACACCAACATAAAATATGATAGATATACTACTGATATACATATTAAAATTGAAAAAATAAAAAATGGAAATCAGATCTAAATTCCATTGCAAAATTTACCATTTTCTAATATATATATTTTTAATATTCTTGCAACTGCCCTTATTTTTTTATATTTGTAGAAAAATATTGGATGAGATCATAATTGCATTTAATGTATCACGTTCGTTAGTATAAATTTTTTTTTAAAACAAAATCTTTTTCCATAGTATTATATTTCTTTAAATTTATTTCATAAAAAAAAAGATACAGTAAAATAAAAGTATCATGGATTTAATTAATATTTTGATAAATTCATGTTTGTGCGAGAAATCATGGTCTGAAATCTTTTTTCTTTTCGAAACATCATGATTTGAATTCTTAAAGTCATATTAACTCAAAAAAAAAAAAAAAAAATTTATGACAGATTAAAGAATCAAAATTATATACTTTGAGTTAACCAAAGTTATTACTTGGTTCTCAGTATCTATATTAATAGTATTAAATTTTTGTCAACATATCGAAATTTTCATTGACATTTCTATAATTTTATGAGTTCGACATCGACATTTGACATTTATATTATATTAAAAAATTTATGAAACATAAAAATTTAGATTGCTTGCAAAAGGAGAAAATTACATTCTAATAATTAGGCCCTATAGCACACACAAATTTGATATTTGCAAGAATGATCAAGAAAAGCCAAAATTGTAATAGCGAAGCTTTGATTGAGCTTTCCTCAATACCAAATCAAAAACTCATCTGGAGTTCTCTATGTGATTTGCTAGACTCGCAACAATTTAATCAAGCCTCGTTGACGGGTGGAACATAAACCCACAATGGGAGAAGATAAAGTTTTTTAATCACAATATATAAAGGTTAAGGCTTTACACAATCCCTAAGCTCAAAAGTCATAATACACAAACTTTTTTTAATTAGGAGGCTAACCTTAAAAAGAATAAAACCGCTCCTTAAATATACATGACAAAAAGAGTGTCAGATCATTAACAAATCCTACTGAGCCTAGAGAAGAAAAAATTCGATAGGAATAAACACCATATTATTTTACAAATAAAGAAAGAAATTCCAGAAAGAATCTACATCTCGAGAGACATCGTATAGGGCATTACAAAGGTCATGATGACAAACATCTGGTAGGACAAGATGAATATTACCAACAGTTACAAAGCACACTTATAAAATATACCCAACACCAAAGCTCCAACATAACAAAAATGATAACATGTTTTTTTTCTTTAAAAGAAAAATGATAACATGTTAATTTGTTTAAGAGAATCTAACATAATTATTTATTAATTTAATTATTCTTTTTTGAATTTTTTTTTATAATTATTTCAAAAATATCCATCAATATTGTCATTAAATGGAACTGGTAACGTTTCCTTTAGATATAATTACTTATAGGGGGCTCATTTCAATTTTTTAGACTTAAAAAGAGTTACTAAACCTAGAATTTTCCATATTTCCTTTTAAGTTAAATTCAAAAGACAAGAGAGTCAAGCCAATTGTAGAAAGCTTTTAGCAGAGAGATCCAAAAAGAATTCACATGAGAGAATGGTTAGCCTCGACCGCGGCTAAGCCTTAGGCAAGCCAATTAGGTTGTTTGGCTCATTTGCTTTCTCCTCTAGATCTATGGTTTTTTGTTGTACTTTTCAGTCTAAACTCTTGTTTAGCTTGAATTTGAATAATTTTGAACCCATCCTGCCTCGATTTTATTTATGGTATTATTTTTCCTTTCTGAATTTGTTTCTAGGTCTAAAATCACCCATAATGGAGAACGATTTACTGCAGTCTAGCTTGGTTGTGCCTATCCTATGCTCTCCATTTCTTTTACTTTTAAAAAAATTGTGCCACGTGACATAGTTACATTGGGTGCTCGTCGGGGTACACAAGATATGGGTACAGCTCAATTGTACCTAAGTTTATTTTTTTCCCCTAAAACAATAAAGATAAAATTTATGGAAGAAAAAACATAATGTGTATGAGTCTAAAATGAAGACAGCATGAAGAGTAATAAGGACAACACTTTTTTTCTTTTTTTTTTCTTTAATTTTTTTTTATAGAAGAGTTAACAACCATTAATCGTTGCTATATTTTTTAAGAGTAATGGAGAATAAGAAAATCAAAGGTCTATTTCGAACAACTTCGTAAATACTTCAACAATATTTTTAAGTTGTCCTTAAAAAAAAAAAAAACAAAGAAACTTAACCACTCAAAAAAACATTTGAACCATGACCTAATTTCAATATTTAAAATTATATAAATTAAAAGTAAACAAATTTAAAATTATAAGAATCAAAATGGTGTTGTTACCGTTAGAATTTTACCGAATTATTAGAAACTGTATTTACACTTCTTCCAAATATTTATATACTTTAGCCATTGAAAATTTACAACTACAATACAACTGACGTAATCTCTTACAATTTGCACCCAACAATCTTTTAAAAAAAGAATAAAAAGAAAAATCTTTATGGGTTTTGTCAATGACCAACGGTAAGATGTTTGAATTTAGTATGAGCCATTGGTGACCATTTCAATAACTTGTAATTGCAATTGTTGTTGTTGAATTAGTACATTCGTACTAATTTGTTGGCTTCTTTTTATTTGTGCCTTTGACAAACATATCTTTTACAACATCCTTCCGACATTTGTAAATATGTGTAATTATTAAATTTTTTAATACTTCTTTTATATGAACTAGACTTCTTCATTTGGTCAACGAACTTGAGGTACAATGTAAAGTATATATTTTTCTTGTATAGGGAATGTTTCCAAATTTTTTTTTTTAATTTTGACGAAATATTTATTTTATAATATTATTTTATAATAATGTATCTTCATACCATCACTAATAGAGTTAATTTGGAGCTTATTCATATGAATCTTATGGATCCTATGCAAGTCAAGAGTCTTAGTGGAAAGCGTTATATTCTTGTGGTTGTTTATAACTTCTCGAGGTACACTTGGGTGCATTAACACGTTTTGTTGTTTTCAAAATTCTGTGGTTACAGCTCCAAAGAGAGAAAAACTTACATGTAACTCCTATCTGTAGTGATCATGGAAAGGAGTTTGAGAATACTCAATTTTCTAATTTCTATCAGTATGAAGGTATTCACCTTGAGTTCTCTACTACTGTCATTCCTCAAGAAAATGGAGTAATGGTAAGGAAAAATAGAACCTTTCAAAAAACGGCCCATGCAATTCTGCATGTTCAAGAGGCCTTCCTCACCATTTCTGGGCTATAACACTGCCCACCATATTCATAACAGAATTTCATTTCATTCAGGTACAGACTGCACAAATTATGAAATTTGGAGGGGGAGAAAGCCTAATGTCCAATATTTTCATATATTTGGCAATCTTTATTATATTCTTGCTGATTATAAATCTAGAAGAAAATGAGACTTTAAGGGTGATGAAGGTTTATTCTTGGGGTACTCTATCACTAGCAGAGCGTATCATGTGTATAATCAATGTACTCGATGTATAATGGAGTCTATTAATGTTGTGGTTGATGGTTCTCAAGCTTCTTCTACTCAGGTTGACAAGGATGAAGATGATCATGTTTTGATCTATGATGTTAGTAAAGATTTCTCCATCATGTCGACAGACATTAGTCTGGCTAATGATGGTGAAAGTGAGTCTTCTGATACTGAAGAAGATAATAACCAATCAAAGCAACCATCGCGCAGAATATAGAAAGATAATCCCTTGAGTAATATCATAAGGGACTCTTGATGCAGGAGTATCAAAACTAGGTAAAAGGATAGGGTTAATTATCTTTAGATGATTGGCAACATTTACTTTATTGCTCCAATTGAACCTATAATTAAGAATGTTAAAGAAACTTTAAATGATGAATGTTGGGTTAATGTTATGTAAGAAGAACATGTTCAGTTTGAAAGAAATGAGATGTGGACCTTGGTTCATCCCCTTAAATCAATAAATGTGATTGGAACAAAATGAGTTTTTAAGCCATAAGATTTGCAGAAACAAGGTTACACTTGTGGCCCAAGGCTATGCTCAAACTGAAGGTGTTGGTTTTTATTCAAGCTCTATTAGATGGATGTCAAGAGTGCCTTCTTGAACGGATACTTGAATGAAGAAGTCCTTGCAGAGAAACCTAAAGGCTTTGTTGATCTAGCTCGTCTACATCATGTGTATAAGATTTAGAAGGCTCTATATTGGTTAAAGCAAGCTCCTCGAGCTTGAAATGATATATTGCCTGAATTTTTGCTAAAAAATGGTTACATCAGAGGGGGAATTGACAAGACCTTATTTACAATGTAAACTAAAATTCAATGGTCAAAAGTATATTTTCCCTTTTTTTAGTACAGCAATTATAGATATGGAATATCAAACCTTCGATCTCAAGAGAAAGTGTACGCGAGTGAACTAGTTTACTTTGACAAATTAATATTTTGTCTTTAATGAATATTGTATTTGGAAATTAATTCATACAAATTTCAATTTTCTTAATATTAGAATTTTATTTTTCACATATTACTTATTAACATGTGTTTTCCCCCCTCATTTTCATTTTAATCATTTGTGTAACCTTCCTAGTAATTTCTCTAACCTCATCTAGAAACTAAGTAATATAATAGCGATACCCAATTGGACTAGGCAATAAATTGACATTTTCTTCCCAACTCAATGCTATAATATTATACTCATTCAAAATCATAAATATAATAGCCAACGCGTATGTGTGAATTTAACCAATCCAACCATTCTAAATTATTGTATTCTATATACGTTTGACCTTTTAAAATGACTTAAACCAATCATATATACATATAATAATTGAAGCATGAGGGGGTAAAATTAGACAATAATATATTCTTTTAACTTTTCAAAACCTCGAGTTGGCTTAAATCACACTAATGCCCAATTCTATATTTTGCATGGAATCTCAACTCCTTTTCTTCCTTCAATTTGTGCTAATATACTCTTGTGTTGGATTTTGTCAACCAACAATATCCATAAATTATTTCTCAGCTTATAATTGAAACGTAGAAGTAAAAACTATATTGGATTATTCACCGAGATGTTGTTGTTGAAGTTAATTTAAGCTAGAAGTAATTGACATTTTTATGTGACAAGCCTCTCCTTTTCAATTTAAGTTTCTATCGTTCACCTGCTCTCTTTCTAAGTACAATAAAAGTTGAAAAGATTTGAACTACAGACTTTGTAATGACTAACACAAATAAAATGTCACTTGAACTATACTCTTTTTTACTTTTATATTATAAGACGACAATGGAAAAATCATATCTATGAGACCTATTCTTTTCTTATTTCTCAAAATCTAGTTGATTGTATCATAATTTTTAAAAATGTGGGCCCAGCTTTTAATTTTTCTTCATCCTCTTATATATATATATTTGAAAAGATTATAATTTTTCTTTCTAATCGAACTCATTCAACCCCTTTCATCATCAAATAAAAAGCGATTAAATATATAGGTATAAAAACATATCAAAATTGACAAAATCTATCTTATAGTAAATTGATTATAGATTTGATAGTGCCTTACTTTAACGGAAAGTTAACAAAATAACCAAGGGGAAAAAAAAAAACAAAATTATTCAAAACTTCCAAAATTAAAATGTCGAGTTTGAAAATGTAATGATTCAAACTAAAGTCAGATTTCCGGATAAAAAAGTTTTTTTTTATTTTTTTTCACCGTATATTAATAAAAAAGTGTATGGATCCTAACATATATAAATGTTCATAATTAACAACATCCAAGCTTATACGTGTCTCTGCTCAATCATATAATTTTATAAAACAACAATGATATTCAAGCATGCATAAACTTGTTTGATTATTATACCTAATTGCATTTTTATAAATACATATTTTTTTTCCTTAATTCTTAAAAGTTCCAAAATGCACCATAATTAAAGTTTATTGTTATCGGACAATGTTTAAGTTGGTGACACATTAAAATCATTATTTAGGTCACATTTAATTCTCTTATTCATGCAAACAAAATAGGAGTAATTATTTTAAATAATAAAATTGTTGTAAATATTTTTAAATATAACAAAATGTCAAATATCTATCCGTAATAGACATTAATATATATGTATAGATAAATATAATGATATTTTGATATATTTGAAAACAACCTAATAAATAGTTATAATTATCATTTTAAGAATTAATTGATTTCTTTTAGCCGAGGAAAGGTGGAAATGACAAAATTTTAACCTATTTGGAATAACTGAGTTTTTTTTAGTAGAGAGGTGGAAAAGACAAAATTTTAACCAATTTAAAATCAAAAAGAAAAATTAGAAGTTTTTTTCACCCGTAACGACCGAGTTTACGAAGTATGAATGAATCGAGATCACATTTGAATAATAGTGTCTTAAGGATATGAAAGTATGGTTAAAAACGACTTAAAAAGAATTGATAGCTACTATCTATACCAACAAAGTTCACATTACTTTTCGATAGCTCAATTATAGAACTCCAATTTTATGCATGCTTACTTGAAATAATTCTATGTTAGACAACCTCCTTCGAAATTTCCTAGTAAACATGAGAATTGAAGACAAAACATGTTGAAAAGACTCGTGTTGGTTCGTGGGGGATAGTCTTCACTTTTAGAAGTAATTGTTTAAGACAAGCAATGATGATGTTGCCAAGTCACAGGTAGAATATCAGAGCCCTTAAGTGTCAAATATGGATTTTAAATCTTGAATTTTAGGCGTTACTAATACCTCTCGAGATTTTATAAAAGAATTTTACAGACAAATCATGACAAAATTTATTAAATAATAGTCTCATCGTATGCATTTTAACCATTTCTTAAACATTCTTGATTTTAAAATTAGTTTGCCACTCGAATAAAGAAGAATTATAAGTTATAAAATGAACCCTAATTCCCCTATTAAAGTTCCCGTTTATAGATCAATACAAGGAAGAAGGTTCTGAGGCTTGCATCATTGTCCCTCTCGTGCCCACACATGTAATTGATATTCTTCTCTGCACTCACAACACATAGAGTAGAGACAACATGTTTAGGCAACCTAACTTTTTATACAATCATGGACCAAACTACACGTTTCCTTTTTTCTCCTTTTCTTTTAACTTTTTTTTTTTTAATCCATATTCTTTAATATTTAATTTCTTCTTTTTCATTCTTTGACCAAAGAATATATGTCCTTTTTCTCACTTGATCTTATTATTTCGTGTACATATATTGGAAAAATATATGCATAACTATATCTCTACCTAATCCATTCAATTATCTAATCATAGTTATTAAAGTGAGTTGCACAAAGATGAGTATAGTCATTATGCACTGAAGTACTACTCTATATCTAATCAAATCTTAAATATCCACTCAAGATTTAAATTCTATATCTTTCCTAACTATTTGATCAATATTTTTTTTTTCTTTCATATGATGGGACGTAATCAAAGAGAACTAGACTTAGAGAATTTTTTTTAGAATATTACCAGAAAGATTTAAATCTTTGACCTATACATAAGGTTATTTATTTTTGGTTGATGTATTATTATCATAATAGCTAATTATATTATCCCTAAAACCTAAATACATATCTCATTTGTCTAACTTGAATTGTTTAGGAGGGTGAAGATTATCGTTGGAGTGTGATCAAAATTTCACATTGAATATTAGAAAACGGGAAAATCATGGATGTAAAAGTGAAAGACAATATCTCCATTTAAAATGAGGTCATTTAGTTGACTCCAAAAACAAAATTATTGAGACTTATGCCCAAATTAAAATAGACAAATATCATATCACAGCTGTGAAAAATATGTGGTAGGTTCTCACTTGAACTTGTGAACCTACCACTATTCTTAGAAACTAACTACCAAACCTTTTAGTATTCTTTTAATTTTTTTTTTTTTTTTTAAAAAATGAATCATTTGGGTATGTTTTGTCCTAGCTCTCCTGTTTCATAGAATATTCTTTTGGAAGTCACCTAAAAAAAAGTTGTACTATTCTCGTATAGATAAGTAATTAGTTATATTATTTTTTACTTTTTTAAACTATGCTTTATATAGTTTTATGATCACTCTGCCTCCTTCAAATATGGTGTCCGTTCATTTATGTACCTTTTCTTATCTCAAATCACAAAAACTACCTAATACTCACACAAAGATAGTCTTTTTTCCCAATTTCAAGATTGTTTATAGGTAAATCAAGTTACGAAATTCTAATAATATGAAAATTAAATTTAACTACTACTATACTAGTTTCATCATTTATTCAAGTTAAGGGTTTAATTAGATGTGAACTAGTACTTCACTTTAAGTTTATAACTTATGGTTTTTGGTTTTAAATACTTTTACCCTATTCTATAATGACGGATGAACCCAAGTGTACGCATCAAGTGAAAGTATTGTAAAATAGTCTTGGACACCGAGTATCGTCCTCAGAAGGATCAAATTTTCGATTGAATTTAGCTATATTCTAGATTTGTTTTAACTTTTAAGGGTTTCAAAATCAATTGGTGTTTTGATTTTTGAAAATAAAACTTAAAAGTAAAAGACAAGGATGAAAACTTCAAAGGGTCAAAGTGTTCTATAGTATTAATTTCATTAGTTATTTTATTAAGACTATGGAATCTTGTATAAATAATATGCTTAAGCCTATAAACTATTATTCGGTTATTTCTTTCAAAAACAATATTTTCTCATGTAAACTTAATTGATTACTAATATCTTGAAACCAAGTTAAGAAGCATGTGACATTAAGCAAAGTAATAAGACAACTTTTATTATTAACCTAACTATTTTTATGAAATTCGGTTAAACATGCAATCTATCAAATTGTACATCTAACCGAAAAACTCATATTATCTAATATAATTAATGAGATCATAAGCATAACCACATTGAAAAATAAATCATTCCACAATATTTCATGAATTCACTAAAAGATTTACTTAAATCCATATTTTCATACAATTGGGCAAACATACACAGCAAAGAAAGTGAAAATAGCAAAGAAAACACTACTGTCGAGGTGATTTTTCATCGTTGAAATCTGCCAATCACGCTTTGATTTCCACCTCAGGATCTCAAACGACCTCCAAACAAATTCCCTCACACTCTCTACTCTCTTTTGCAGCAAAATTCACTTTAGAGCTCTAAAAATTTCATGCTTTATTCAGCTGAAGAACCCTAGATCTTGTAGAGAAATTTTTTCTATGGTGCTTCTCCAAATAGTGCATTTTGTAAATGGGTCCTATTGGCATGTTTTTTTTCTCAGTTACATATGCCACTAAATTAAAGAGAATTCTAAGAGATCACCTAACATATATGATTGCTTCAAATTAAACATATTTAACTTTAGAGTTCTTATAATTAAGCCATTGAAAAAGTTGAAATTTCACCTTATTGGTATAAGAAGTAGCTATTATTACTTATTTTAAGTCTTCATTCTCCATTTAGATGTAGTCTCGGTTCATTATGTACTTACTATATTTGAGCATTTTCACGTTTATTATTGGACTAAAAATGATATAGCATTCGTCGGTAGGACACAAATGTTCTCTTTGGTATAGGACACCCCTAGGAGTCTAGTTCTAATTTTTCTATGATACAAAATACAATGCAATTGGAATCTCTTTCGTCATTGGCCAAAAAGTTGAGTCCAACGACTCTATTTAAAATTAATAAAACTTTGATTTATATCAAAGAGGAAGTTATATCTCATGAATTTTTCACATTAAATATGTAAATCCATATGCTTTGGTAGGTTCTGAAATTAGTAAAAGTATTCCTTCACTTTCTTTTAGCCATGTAGGGGTCTATTGTGTTTAGTTAGGACAGCCATGGAAAGAAGTTGGCCAAATGAAAAAGAAGAATCCTTTAATTAGTACGCATTTTGTCCACATTATTAACACAATTGTCAACTTGATTCTTATTAAAAACATATCACGATAGATATATATAAAAAATTTTAAATTTTAGTATGTACAAATATCAACATGTTGATGATTTTTTTTTAACCTTTAGTCCATAAACGTATATATTTATATACTTTCGATCAAAAATCTTATATATAAAAAAGTAATGTTATAAAAATAGTTTTATCTCAATGATTTAGAAATCCAAGGTGATATATGTATACATGGTTTTGTTCATTTTATGATTTAACTATGAGTATGCCAACTTGATAAATACTTCGAAGCTACACATAATTATAAAAGTAATAAAAGTAAGTTGTAAGGTTTTGAAATGGGATTTAGACATTTATCAAAATAATATTAACTAAAAATTGCTAGTCATATGGTAGAAAGTTCAATAACTAACAAATTATTTGTCGATTTAAAACCAATAAAACAAAATAATTAAAGTGACGTTCTATGTTAAATTTTAGGGAATTTAACTAATGCTTAGAAAAATTATTAAATTCCTGAAATTTAATTATTTCACAAGCATTTTACGTTTTATTATAAAACTTATTGCTAGTATTTATATTCGGATCGATGAATTTTATTTTCTTGTAATAACATTTATTTTCAATATTTTAAAAGCACATTAAAAGTATTAGTTACCTCTAACATGTATGTCAACCCATTCAAATTATGAAAATAAGATGAATATTTAATTTATTATTATTATTTAATATGTATAGTTGCTCCCTTATGTAACAACTGTAATCATTTATATTTAAATTAGGTTGAATGAGAAATAAAGAAATAAATTATTTTATTTTATTCTTATTTATTGAATTAAATCATGAAAATTATATAATAAATGCGAATTTGATTTCAAACTTGAGATCCATTCTTCCCAAAAAATCCACGTATTACTTTATTTTGTTAACTTGTCGGTTCCATTTCATTATTTGTGTTTCATGTTATATATATCCAAAAAGCCAATATTTATTAAACAAATCCATCATCTTATCATAAAATTGTAATCCAAAAATTTTGCAACGTGATTCAAAATTTAGAAGTTTAAAAATTCAACAAAGGTTGTGATCCAAAAGAAATTAATAAAGGTATACTTTTAACTTACACTAAATTCAATACTAACTTTGTTTTCTTCTAATAAAAACATACCATGTCGAGTTTATAGTTTTATATTTCAATAATTTTTCAGCAAACCCCACTCTAATGGATTTGGAGTTTTGTATTTCAATCATAACTTGAATAATTTGTATAACTTTAGAGAGAGAGAACCTTATGGATAAGTATTTAAAAATGAATATGCCAATCGTGTCCATCATATTGTTTAGTCAAATAAGCACCAAGTAGAAGCATCAAACATATTCCTTATAATTGGTTTGATTATTTTGACTTTCTCGATAAGCAATTTAATTATTTGATTTGATGTTAAATTGTTTAAATATATTATTTTGTACCTGTACATCTGATTTTAATTTATTTTTATTTGTTCATTTTCAATCTTTATACTTTTAATTTTAATTCATTTTGATCTTTATATTTTTTTAAAATGACCATTTTGGTCCATTCATTTTTACTTTAATTATCGTTAAGAATCAACAATCAACAATTATTTTTAATTTAATCAAAATTAAAAATATATGAATCAAAATGAATATTTTAAAAATAAAAAAAAAAACTAATATGAACTAAAATTGAAACCATAGAAATCAGAATGAATATTTTGAAAATAGAAAAACTAAAATAAACTAGGAGTAAAAGTACCAAAATAATAATAATAATAATATTCAAAACCTAAATTAATCAAATCACTCTCACAAATCACAACTCACAGGTGTCAAGTGTGGTACAGCAAAGCAATCATGTCTTTCGATGAAAGATATTGTCCGTACAAAAATTATAAAATTAGGGGAAAAAAAAAGAAGAAGAAACTAGGAATAAATAAAAGAGAGGTCTAGTCAAATTATTTAGAATTTAATAAAATTTTGGGCCTAAAATACTTTGTGATTATTGTACCAAAATTGGATGAGATATCATCTTCTAGTTCTAATTTGTTCATCATGTGGTATGGTGATTTAGAAATTTAATTTCTTTTTATCAAATTTAGACTTTTTTTTGTTTTAGTGCAACAATTTTGGAATGAGACATTGAACTTTCAAGACTTTTAGGGATAGAGTACATATCAATATCATTGAACAAAACTCTTATTTGGACGTTTATTTTAATGGCTTCAAAATAAAAAATAAGAGAATATTTTGTAAGATTGTATTTGACTAATTAAAATGATATTAAATTTTCGTCGACATGTCAACATTTTCATCAATATTTACATATTTTTATGAGTGTGACATCAAGATAAAGGATAAATCTACATTTCTATTATATCGTTAAAAGACAATGAAACATAAAAAATAAGAAAAAAAAATATTGTTAATGTGAATATAATACAAATAATATTTATTTTAACTTTTTTTTAAAATATAAAATATTTAATAATTAATTTACAACCAGATCAACCTATAATGACTAAAGGCATATTAGTGAAGGAGACTACTAATTTCACATATAATTTTCTATATTATAAATTATCTCCAAATGTTGTTGATGGCCAGAATATATACTATTCCAAGTTTGGTCAAAGACAGCTAGATCCCTATTGAATTAATTCTCAAAAGAAAAATAAAAATGAATTTCATTGAAATACCTAGTGTAGGGAATATCTTGGTTTAGTATACATATTTATCTAACCTATTGAATTCTATTCCCAATTGAATTAATTCTCAAAAGAGAAAAAAATTGATCTCATGGTTGAGAGTGTATGTCTTATATTAGTTGAACCTACGTTTGTTTGTTTGTTATTTTTTTTTTTTCCTAAACAAACACCCTACAATTACACAGGCAAAGGGGCCAAAGCAACCTCCACCAAGCAACAAATCCAATCAGGAAAATCATTCCACCAACAATGAAAAACATTATGCTCAGTTACCCAACGGGCTATTGCATCAGCCACCAAGTTTTGGGAATGCCAAATATGATGAAACTAGTTCACTTGCGGCATTAACATGGATATAATATCTTCCACCACAAATTTCACAAAGGATAACACATTCTCCTCACCTGTCAACAATCACACTATTGTCACATTATCCAACTCTGCCACCAAAGGTAGTTGCACAAATGAACCACCAAATAGGCTTCCCACCCAGAACAAAGATTGCACCTTTATGATCCTAAAGCACCCAACCGATACTACCCTTACTCTCCTTTGTATTTGTATCAAAAGCTGATAAACACACCTCTCACCTCTAAATTGCTTACTTTATAATCTACTTTCTAACAATGTTTTCAAAAATCAAGTTAAGTTTTGAAGGTAAAAAAAATATGTAATTTTCGTTTCTGAATTTGACTAAAAATTCAACTATGTTCTTAAGAAAGATAAAAATTATTATTAGAAATTGAAAGAGAATAAATTTAATTTTTAAAAATAAACAACAAAATAACATTAGAGAACACCTTATAAGTCTATTGAGAATTTTTAAAAGTCAAAACATCAAATTGATACAAATTTCAAAATCAATAGACTAAATTTTAAATTTAACTAAAATTAAAATATAAATTTAAACGTAGAAAGTAAAATAAAATAAACGTGGAAGTTTGTCGATTTTTCCGGAAACTCAAAAATTAAATTTTTTTAAATTAAAATTTGAACTTTTTGTAATAAATTTCTTTTTAAAAAAAAAAAATGCAACGATGGGCAATTGGGCACATTGCACACGGCGGGTTGAGCAATTTGGAAATTTACACGTGGCCTTTTGAATGGACCACCACCATAACGTCGTCAAAATCTTTTTAGTGGAATACAGACCCACATGTTTCTAATTTTTTTTTTTCTTTTTGGTAAATATATTTTTGGTTTAAATTTCAATTAAACTTAAACTTCTTTTTTAACGGGTCGATTTTTAAAACTAATCTTTTCTTTTATTTGAATTTTGAACCTTTTTTATTCTAAGGATTCAAACGTGACATATTTTGATGATGAAGCTTCATTTTGATCAAAATAATAAAATCTGAGATGAGTTTGGGACCACTTTTCATTATTCTAAATGAAAAATATTTAGTGTGGTCCGATTTATATCTATTTTTGTGCAATTATCTAATAAAAAATTATCCATATATATATTTTGTGTTGGAAAGAAGAACATGAGCTTAGGTGTAGCCTAATAATTGTTCATCTTAAATCAGACATAAACCTATAATCTAGCTGCCAGAACAAGCATAATTCAACTGATAATTGACTTGCGATGTGTGTTAGCGACCAAAAGATTTGTAATTTGAATCCCCTTTTCCATATGATTGGCAAAAATGTGAAGTAAAAATGATTTTTAAATCATTGTCAATATGAGTCTTCTCTATTCATCTGGAGGTTTTTTATTATTTTGTAGATATTAGATGTCATTGTGCTTCATTTATTTTGATTTCCTTTCGATTTATGCCTCGTGATTTGAATCAAACGGCATATTCATTGGCTCAAACGAGGGTGCGGGTCAAGTTATGTATGGCTTACGAACTTTCCAGTCCTAAGTGGTGTCAATGTCTTCTCATGATTTTGCTTCTTTGTAGGCATTTGTGCCACTTAATTTTGTCTTTGTTTCTTGTGTTTGTTCATTTTATAAAAATTAAAAAAAAAATAATAAATAAATAAATCATTGTCATTAAAAATTTCATTTACAATGTGGGGCTCGCTCTTCTTGGGAATTCAATGCTCTCATCTTCATTTCTGAAGTTTTTCCAAAAAAAATGGCATCTTGTGGGGGCAACAAAACCCTTAAGTCACAAAAGGAGCCACCTCCATAATTGGAATCCTAAGTTCATTTATGACTATAAGTATAATTAGAGCTTGACTAGAGGTTTCTTACTAATTAATATTATTAATAAAATATCTATGTATGTATAATGAAGTGAGGAAGATGTATATACTAATTTTATAGAAGATGAAGATAAGGCACTCAAACTCATCTGATTATTTTCTCCTTATGAATACATGAAATCAATCTTGATGTATGAGAAGGAAACTTTAGATTTTGCTGAAGCTACTAATAAACTTTTGTCAAAAGAAAGAAGACTGAATAGTGAAGGGCAGACTTCGCAAGAGGATTCAGTAATGGAAGAAGAAAAAAGAGTTCGTGCAAAAAAAGGTTTGCTGTGAAAGTAGACAGTCTAGATGCATGAAACAAGATAATCCTAACAAAGAGCAAGTTCATCAAAAAGCTTTAAGTCGGATGCTAACATTGTTTCAATCGTCACGGAAGATGGCAATCTCTTCCATTGAAGTAATGCAATATTCATCCTCATGGTATGTTCGTTTTACCATGGTAGAGGATGTGATGTTAGCAGTTTCACAAGTTTGCACACAGACATTGGTTTGACAATTATGCAAGGTGCGTAGTAGAAGTTATGTCGATGACTGAAATACTTCCAGGTGAGTCAAGTATGTGGATGTTGCATCATAAATATCAATATGGTTTATCGATATGTGACACCAACACCAACCATATTTATGAAGACGAAAATAATCTAGTCTTGTAGGTAGATATACACACAAACAAATGTGCATAAAAATATCAATTAATAACATTAATGTTAAAATAAATAAATAAATCATTAATAAAAGTAGGGTTTCTGTCAAATATAAAAAAAAAACTAAAATATTTACAAATATTGCAAAATTTCACTGTTTATCTGCGATAAACTACGATACCAAGTTAACTTCGTAATAATTAGGTGGAAAAATTTTATGTGTTAAGTTTTTTTTTTTTTTTTTTTTTGTTATTAATAGCAATTTGTAATTGTATTTTGTATGATTTTGAGGAAGTATTCATTTCATCAATATGAACCAACTTTGTTTTTCTAAAAAATATAAATAAATTTTAGAATTGGTGTAAAGTTTATATAAAAGAATTAGGAGGGAAAAAAAATCCAACTGCCATTTTGTCCCCACCTTCCATCTTTAAGAAGTGAGAGACACCTGATTATGTATTTATATATATTTTAAAAAATAGAGTAATCAGATATTGAACAAAAAGCCAACAACCATTATCTTTTTTCTTCTTCTTTTTTTTTTTCTCTCTCTCTCTTAAACCAGCCAACAACCAATTGTTAAAAGAAGTTGATTGCTCCCTAAGCTAATGAGAGTTGAAATAATTAAGGAAAAGGATCTTGTGCCTAACTTAATTAGCTAATTAAGATGATTTTTTTAAAAAATCAAAATTAAGATAATAAATTTTATATATCGCTCATTTGATTTTTTTTTTTTTCCTTTTCTGTTTTTTAAAAGTGTAGTCCCCCGTGTTCGAAGATCTTGTTGGATTTCGATGAATTGGGAAAATTATTTTTTTTTATAAAAAATATGATTATTTTCAAATACAATAAAATGAATCAAAATATTTAGATAGACATTAATAAACTACTATCATTTATCATTGTCTATCAATGATAGTGACATTTTATTATATTTCTAAATATTTCCAACAATTTTCTCATTTAAAGCAATTATTCTAAAAAATAATTTTTTTATTATTTGTGGTGCATGTTCTCTTACAAACTGTAAGTTCAATACTATGTCCTCTACAATCTCTAATC
Organism: Citrullus colocynthis; assembly: GCA_031780015.1. Taxonomy (NCBI): domain Eukaryota; kingdom Viridiplantae; phylum Streptophyta; class Magnoliopsida; order Cucurbitales; family Cucurbitaceae; genus Citrullus; species Citrullus colocynthis. The sequence goes on along the minus strand of QLSR01000171.1, from coordinate 854,298 downwards.
TCTAATTGTGAATTTGGAACCTAGCACATCTTAGCAAATTGTAGAGCACATATATTTGGCTCCTTTATATATTAAGAATCATCATTGAAAATGTATGCACAAAATTTAACCATAGCCTACTTTCATTGCCCTTTTTCTTTGGCATAAAGTTACAAGTTGTGGAGAGAAGACAATTTAGATATTGAATGGAAAATCTAAAAATTTAATTAGATTTTTGCCTACTTTGGCTAATCATTAATGAAAAGTGGGAAACTTGAAAGTTAAATTTGGATTAATGCTCAGCATTGTAGAAACTAATTTTGGAGTCACAGGGGACAATTTTGATTAATTATAGATTGCTAGGTCAAAACAGTCGGTTTAGTAGCTTCCTTGTTTTGGCTCATCTCCTACATCAATAATTTGATCAAGATCATACAATTATCTAAGTGACTTGATGTGGAAAAGAATATACTATTGAATTTTGTTGTAAATGTACGAAAAAAATTCATCCACATCTTAGATTTTAAAAATTCCGTCAAAGTGGGTATAGCTCAACTGACATATACTAAGTACTAGCGATTAAAAGGTTTGTGGTTCAAAGTCACACCTCATTGTTCTAAAAAAAAAATCAAAAGTTTCAAAACAATGGTTTAAATTACGAAGCTTTAAGAACCATCATAAGTTGGCTTAGTGGTAAATAAGGGACATGACCTTGATAAAGTTCTAAGATGTCATGGGTTCAATCCATGATGATAGCCACCTACCCCAACGGGTATCCTTGACACCCAAATATTGTAGGGTGCATGTAAGTTGGCTTGGACACTCACAAATATAAAAAAAAAAAAATACGAAGATCCAAGAGTTATACATATTTAATGTGTGTGAGCCAAAACGGATCAATTTGGAGCCTTAACGATGCAACTAGGTCAAAAGGACGTGAAAAAAAAAAACGCTATTTTGGTCAAATGGACTTCACTATGATGAGATTTCTTCCATTTTATGTTGTGAACAAATCATCAACCTACTCCTTCAAAATGGTAGTTCTTTGGGTTCACCATTCTTTTGATGAGATTTTCTTTGCTTTTTTT
>QLSR01000171.1:823683-841193 GCA_031780015.1 Citrullus colocynthis | reverse complement strand
AAAAAAAAAAAAAAAAAAAAAAAAAACCCTTTAGTCATTGTACTTTAATTTAATTTTAATATACTTTCTATAGTTTTAAATTTTATATTATCACTAGTTTACTACACGTTCATAACATTAGTGTAAAAATGAACAAATAGCTTGTGATGACAAATTATTAAATAGTTATACTCGAAAAGGAGAGTCATGAAAACCTAATGAGTTTATGAGTTTATTAGTCTGAAATTGATCATTTCATCGAATTTCATTTTCGTAACTTATTTCAAGAAATTATTTTCTTCTAATATTTTGTCAAAAGCTCTATACTATTTGGTTTTTAGAATTTCAAATTTGATTTTTTTTTCCTCTCAAACTTGTAAAATGATTCTAAAAATATGTTGAAATTAAACTTTAATCTAACGAAATAATAACTAGACCGTTATGTGGAACCATGTCAACTTTATATTTTATTACTTGACGAGCAAATTGAAAAAACTAGTCTAAAAAGGTAGTTTAAAATATTCATAATTTAACTTGTTATAAGTTATAACTTTAAAATATATATTTCAGTTTTTGTGCAAAATTGAATTCCATAATATTTATCAAAATTTTCATCAACCATAACAAAATATATATATATATATATATCTTTTTTTTTAAACATATTCACAAAAATTCAATCTGACATTTTTTTCTGACATATATTTTGAACCTTATTTATATGACACCAAATTATGAACCCTATTTTTAACCTTGGGGGAATGGGGAAATACCTTTAAATCAATTTTGAAGAAGGAAAAAGAAACTCATTTTCAAGTTTTATATCTTGTGGGTCCCTCTTGTCTTATTCTTATTATTATTATTATCCTTTTGTCTCCACTTATATGAAGGGTCTCTTAATTATATTGATTCTCATCCAAGAAATAACAAACAAAATATGCAATTCTTAGTTAATTTAGTTAATTTCTATTCAAAGTAGTTTTAGTAAACACAATATCAGAGATTTTATTCTGCTTCAACAATTTTCCTTTTTGATGTTCATTTTCATTCCCATTATTGTAATTTATATATTGTGGTGAATAACTGCTTGAATTCATAATACATTAGAAATGCAAATAAATAGACTCAACAATACTCAACTAAGAAAGGAAAAATACATAAAAAAAAGAAGAAACTATAAAAGAAAGGGCTCTTTGCAAATATAGCAAAAGGAACCAAAATATTTACAAATATAGCAAAATTTTACTGTCTATTGTGGTCTATCGCGGATAGACTGTGTATTTTGCTATTAATTATAAATATTTTCAGAAGTTTTGTTATTTAAGATAATTTTTCTAAAAAAAATACTAATTAGAAATTAATTAATTAATAATAAATCTTAATTTACTTTTAACACCCATGTTTTTCTTATTAATATAAATTCCCATTTCTCATCAATTATGATTGGAATAAGGAAAGCATCATAATTAGCACCAAAAGGAAAGAGTATAATCTCTAATGTTAATGATCTATATATTATTCTTCAAGCTAATGCAGATATATCTTTCACATTTTCTGAGTATTATATTGAAGAATATTAAAAATGTGACAAACCACCACTTCTTAAATATTATCATTTGCATTATTGAGCAAATTTCAAGTCAATACATGATTATGAAAGGCCAGAAATTTGGTTACACCACTTTAAACTAACCTAAACCAAACCTAACCCTCTTTACCATTTTCTCCATTTGAGTGTTTGAGAAGTCAGCCACAGATATAGAAGAGAGAGAGGTAAGAAGTTACAACCACACAAGGCCAAAAATGCCCTTTGGTTTACCAACCTAAACAATTATTATAAAAATAAGAGAGAAGTTTACTCTTAGGTAATATTATCCCATTGTGTATATATATGTGTGTGTGGGTTTTCATATTCATTTAGTGACAGATTCACATCTTGCCCCTTGAAGGATATAGTGCAACTGGTTAAGGTATCAAGTTAACTTTAACTAAAGGTTTTAAAGGTTTGAATTTTTATTTTACATGTGAGGCACTACAATAATGTCAATTTTAAACTGGCATCATATATGTATGATGATGGATTACAAATTGCCAACTTTGTGAGTGTCATTGTAGGGTACATGATGAATTGGATATGATGGTGGTTTAAAACCGCCATCAAAATCTCCATCGTCATATATGTACAATGATAGTTACTTACGATGGTGGTTTATAACTGACATCAAAGTTCATGTCGTCGTACATGTACGATGACAATTTGTTATGTTGTCAGTTTAGAATGGACATCATACGCATATCATCATACATCAACAGTATGATGTATTCATTTTTTTTCTTGGCTTCATTCACATGTAGGTGCAATGCAAAGTGACAAAGTAAATAAGCGTCGTAATGATCGAGACTTTTGGCATGCACGACAAGCGTTCTTAAAAAGCTATAACTTCTCCAATGGATATGGAAGAGATGATGGCTTGAAAGGAAAGATGAAGAGGTCGATGAAAGAGCTCAATAGATCAACTAGTCGAATGGTTGGAGGCATTTGTGAAGACATGGCTAGAAGGAAGCTCGGAATTAGGGTTTATAAGCTCACAATAGGTCTTCCATCAATGGTTTTTATGACAGTGAGATGTTTTATGCCATCATTTAGGAACAAAGAGACTACACTACACACTCAAGAGACTACACTACACACTCATCTAGCTAGTTAGTAAATTCTCAATGTATGACTATAAAATCTCACACACTAGGAGATAAAGTTGTGTGATTTATTTCCTGTGATTGAAATTATTTAGGTAGTTCTAAAAAAAGTTTAATCTATGTTGTAGTTTAAATTTTATAGAAGTATGTATGGGTAAATGTTTGTTGCTCAATTATAAAGATAAAAAATGAAGATTTCAAAAGACTCATATGAAGCTAACATGAGCTATATATATATATAGCTCAACTGTAATAAATTTATACTGTCAATTTCAAAATCTAAAATTTGACCTCCACTCCACACATGAACCATAAAACCTTAATTAAATAAAAAAAAAATTAACGAATGTAGAGTGTAATTTGAACTTCCAAACTTAATAAAAAGAAATTAAATAAAAAAAAAATTAACGAATGTAGAGTGTAATTTGAACTTCCAAACTTAATAAAAAGAAAATAGTATTTTAACCGATAAATTATGTTTATAATGGCCATGTAAGCTTCGTTTTTCATCTGTCGGTGGTTTAATCATTTAATGCATAGAAAGGAAAACACAAAGTCAATTTGATAAAAGCTTTTTTACATAGAATCTCTATTCATTTGCAATGATGAATATTAACTATTAAGGACATGAAATTATTATTCATATTTTATCTAACAATTTTGACGTAACTTCATTGTTTTTTAATTTTGTCCTTTTTTGTGATTTATAGAATATTAAGTAGAGGTAATTTTTGTAATGTTGATATGTGGCAATATCAGAGGTTCAAAGACTTTGCCATCAAGTTGTTTTAGAAAGATGTGCTAATTAAAGGCCTCATTTAGTAATTAGTTAGTTTTTTGTTTTTTGTTTTTGAAAATTAAGCATATAGAGACTACTCCCACTTTCAGATTTCTTCCATTGTTATCCACTTTTTACCAATGATTTAAAAAACCAAGCCAAATTTGGAAAACTAAATATATATATATGCTTTCAAAAACTTCTTTTTGGGAATTTAGAATTTGGGTAAAAATTCAATCATTGCACTTAAGAAATATGCAAATCATTATAAGAAATGGAAAAGAAATAGACTTGTTTTTAAAAACAAAAAATTAAATGATTATCAAACGAGACCTAAATTTTAACAGTTATGTTTTTTCCTTCAAACGAGGCCTAAATATTAGAGTTGCTGCCAAAAACAATAAAAAGGAATTGATCATCCTATCTTGTAGAAAGAACTAGTTCTTTGTCTAGAAGAAAATCCATATCTAATTTAATTATTCCATAAAGTTGAATTAGACTAGTTGAGAGTGACTTATAAAATTTTAGAACATGAGCATGAATTTTGATTATGGTTTCCAATTAGCTCTTAGGTTTCAAATGCTACACTTTTAATTACTTCTAAGTATTGAGTTCTTGGTTCATAAGTTTCGTGATGTTACATTTTTACCTTTGAATTTTTGTTTCAATTTCAATTTTAGTATCTATGCTTCATGATTTTACATCTTTTACCTTTGAGTTTTCACAAATGTCCACTTTTACTCATTTGTCTTAATTTTCTATTAATCAATTTAATTATCATTAAATTAGTTTTTTATTAATTTTTGTTAAAATTACATAAAAAATCAACATCATAATTATTTTAAATTAATTAACGAATAATTACTCACTAATATAAAATCTATTTAGTTCTAAGAACCAAATAAAAACTAATCTTAGAACTCAAACATATTATATAAGATTTTTGAAACTTAGGATTTGAAATCATTCTCAAAACGTGTTTTTTTTTTTTTTTTTTCTCTGAATTTTCATTACTTTAGTCCATGCTGACAAAATTATATGACAGAGTTAATGATAAGCACATAAATATTTATTTCCAACTTTAATTTCCTAAAATTAATGTTTTCCTTGCCCAGACCAACAACCTTGTTCCCCCACCTATAATCAAATGCATTCAAGCCAACCAGCATAAACTTTTCAAAGTACCTTTCGAATGTAGAACATTATTTTTTAAAACCTATTTAAAAGATATATACCCCTATTTTCAAATTTCAAAATTCAAAGTTAGTTATAATATTGAGGTTTAGTTTTGAATTATTGTAGTTTTAAAAATAATTGTTGTCACCTTTTATTTCTGAAAAATCAAATGTGTATAGTAAAATGAGTCAAAGTATTTAATATAACAAAATGTCAATGTCTATCAATAGCACATAATTCTTCAAGGGCGTAAAAAGGAAAATACTGTGACTCGCTAATTAATAGCAGAAGAAACCAATACAGAAAAAAAAAAACTTTTACAATGGTAAAACTAGAAGCATAGAAGCAGTTATTTGTTGATCTCTTCTCACAAGGTTTGCTTACATTTACATAGAAAGTTGAAATATTGCAATAAAAACTTGAACATTTATTTGGTTTGGTTACTCTCCAAACAATGCTATTCTTATACGTATTGATAGTACATCTCATATGAGGAAAAACAATAAGAACAGACGTTCACATCACCAATCGAATTCGTAAAAGATCATAGATGCTACAGTGGAAACTACAGGATAAGTTACCCAAGGCAATCTGCCTCACCATCCAACCTATTCAAAGGGAGTTGTTCTTGATATTTTATCTATCTGTTCCTTGTCATTTTGTACAGCATACTATTACTGCCATTAAGCAGAATGCTCAGCATAGCATATTTTTTTTTTTTTTTTTTTTTTTGTAATTACTTAGCCCAGCCCTTTGACCCCAACTGATACTCTCTTTTCTAATCACATATGCAAGCTCCCTTTTGAAGACCTCCCTCTCCCCCCTCAAGGTACTATCGAAAAAGCTCTCAAACTCTAAAGCTATCTCCTCAAGAATCTCTTTCTTTTCTTGTCTTGACATCTCCAAAAACTTCTCTATTCCAAATTCTAAGATGGGCTTTTACAGCTCTCAACTTCCCCATAAAACGATAACCTTCCCACTTCCCTTGGGCTGGAACATTCCACCAAGAAGATATATTGGCCTTGAACGAAGGAGGGTGTTCAAGCCACATATTTTCAAAGCGAAAAGGACTCGCCCTCCAACTCTAAGATCTCAAAGCCAGAATGATAGGCCAGTGATCCCAAGTAGTTCTAGGCCCCTTAATTGCCTCGGACTGCCAATTCTATCAATCTAGTTCTCAGAGAGAATGAACCTATCAATCCTCGTAGCTGCCCTATAATTGGTCCAGGTAAATTTTCCATTGATCAAAGGGGGTCAAGCAAACAAGTTAAAATATTAGTACATACCCTGTGTAGAAATGGAAATAGGACAACCTTCAATTTGTTTCTAACATACTGGTCGTTCACTTGGAAGTAGAATTGGGGATCAAAAAGGTGCCTACTTATATGTCCATTGCAATAATAATAATAATAATAATAATTAAAAATGAAAATAGAAAAATTAAATGTTTTATTAAAAAAAACACAAATTCCTTTAATCATCTGAGAACCAGAAAGTTTAGGCACGTGCTTAAGAATTTCAAAGCCTCCAATCATTAGAAAGTCCTCATCTTTCTTGCAAGGTTTTAACAATGACGAGAGAGTCATTTACATCTTGGAAGGAGATAAGGATAACAGTAATGTATAGGAAGCATTATGAATGTTAGGTCTTCTTACTTGAAGTCTTCTCTTTTGTGCTATTTTGGTGTAGTTTTTGTTGTTTGGTTTGGTGTTTTGGGGTCCTCTTTTTAGTTGTTTGTTCAGGCTCTTGTATTTTTGGTGTTTTGTTGTTTCTCTGGGTATTGTATTCTCTCTCCCTTCGTGAGGTTGTATACTTTCATTGATTAGTTGAAAAACTAATGATCGTTTCCCTCCTCTCCCTACCGGTATTGCAGAAAAGCACCCCAATTTGAGTAATTAGAAAGGAAGTACGATAACAAAAGGAGTTGAAAAAAACACACCAACTAGAGATAGAGGCATGAAATTTAACTAGATCTACAAACTTTAACAAACTCCCACTCCCATTGCTTTTATAATGCTTCAACCTAACCTAGAATTTTCAGAGAGATTCAACGGATAACCTAGTTAGACCTTGGATTCTGATAAATTTACGGTGGAAATAGTACTCACATTGCTTTGAACATACTCTAAGCTTGACCCAAATCATGTTTTCTCTCCATATGCACCCAGTCCACCTCGAATTAGTCCTGATCCGGCACCATAAAACGCATTTCCAAATGGATTTGACTGAGAGCATGATGGAGGTTTTGGAGCTGCAGCCTGGGCTTCAACATAATTACACATTCCTGCATTTGGAAAAAAGAGAAAAGGCAATCGCACAAAAGAGAACTCCTCATGAGTATATCACTTTTTCAACTAAAGATTATGATGCTTGAATCACATGAGATGATTTCTTTTTACTTCATTTCAAGTCAGAGGCAAAAAAGTAGCTCATATTATAAGAATAAGTAACAATTCCCGTATTTCAGCGAAATGAAACACGCCATACTTTCCAGATTCATGAAAAAGAAAATATCTGATGAAGCAAATAAAGAAAAACAAAAGGCAAACCTCTGAAGAAACAGGGCCGAAGTGAAGATCAACTGGGTGAAAGTTCGAAAAAGGAAGGTGGGCTTCACAGTGGAGACAGAGGAAGGGGTCGAAAAGGTTCCGGCGAAGGCCTCGCTTGGGGGAGAAGAAAGCGACGGTGAAAGAGAAGATTTTTTTCACTTCGGAGTCTGAATCTGAAGGTGAACTTTAGAGATCTCCACGTGGCGGGAAGCGGGGAAGCCCATTTCAATCTTTGTCCCCGCCCAATTTCCGCCGCTTCATTTTTTTTAAAAAAAAAAATTCAATTAACAAGAGAAAAAGTTTAATTAAATAGTTAATTTTTCTATAATTAGGTACGATGCACAATTAAAACTTAAAATAAAAATTATAAAAGTTATAATTGTTTTCAAATATAACAAAATGAATCAAACTATTTATAAATATTGAAACATTTCAGTATCTATTAACAATAGATTAGATATCTATCGCAGTTTGTCGTTGATAGACACTAAAATTTTTCTATATTTATAAATAATTTAATATTTTTTATTTATATTAATTTTCTTAAAACTTACTCAAAAATTTTAAATTTATAGAAATAATTATATATTAAATTATTCATATATATAATATAAATTTATTAGAATTCAAACCTATCTTTCTTTTTATACTCATTCAAACATTATTTTGATCATTAAACAATAAATCTTGAAAATTAAATATAATATTTATATAATAAAAATAAATAATCATAACAATTAAATTATTATAATAAATATAAAATAAATAAATAAATAAAAGCCTAGGGAGCTGCAACGAAGTGGGGGCAGAAACAAGGAACATCCCCACTTGAAAGGGGAATCCTCGCCTCATTCGGGATGAATCTCCATGGAGATAGTGGACATCTCTACTCAGATTGAGACTTGAGTTTGGATTCTACTATGGGAAGTATTTGCTTTACGAAGAATTTAGAAAATTGACCTACTTAATCATCAATATTGTATAAATGTCTTAAACTTTGGACAATTTTAACTCTTGGGACATTCTCTCCTGATTACTTTTTGTATTACTTTGGATAATTTTAACTTTTGTTTCATTATCTCAGGTTTAATTTTTGTATTATTTTATAATTAAAAAAATTCAATTCGAATTTAATATTAATTATTTAGTAATATTATTTTTTTAAGAAAATTAGAAATAGAAAGAGTGTTGGTTAGGTGTTTAGAGAAACATGAGAATGGACCGAACCGCGGCCCAAACGAAACTAAACCACTTGAAAAATGCAAACAGTGACTCCACGAAAGAGGTCCACCAAAGCGGATTACGTGTCACAATTTGATAGGCTTACTCCCGACCGTTGACTTTTTAGTTTGAAACTGGCCCAATCTCTTGGCGCCACGTCGTTCAAAGCCGAACCCCCATCTTTACATCCTGAACCCGACCACCGCCACCACCGCCTCTCCCCCTCCTCTCTCCGTTTCGAATCCCTCTCTCCCTCGCTCTGCCACTTCGATCAAATACCCTCTTGATTTCTTTTTCAGTAAGTCTCTGTTTTCTTATCTTTGAGTGATTAATTAATTAATTGGGAATTCCAGTTTGTGAACTCCACCGGGTTTTTGTATTTGCAATTGACATTTTCGTCGTCGTTTTGATTTTGGGTCGTTATGGTTTGATGGTTTATGGGATTTGTGAGTGAGTTTTTTTGGTGGGTAATCGTGAAACTTTGTTGCCTTTTTGTGTGCTTTCTTTGTTTGGGAGATTGGGGGAAAAAAATTTAGGGATGTTTAAATGGAAGGAACGTGTGTATGTAGTTTGTTCCTTGAAATTAATGATTGTCTCTCTGCTGAAAAACGTGGATGAGAATTGAATGGAACGAACGTTTGTTCCATGGACGTTTGAGATTTTTTTTTTTCCCTTAATTATTTGAATCGTTTCTGGGTTTGGTAACTTGGGTCCTGTTGCTTTCCCTTTTTGAGTTACTTTTGTTTATGGAGATAGCATTGAACTTTTGAAGGATTTATAGTTTGTTGGCACTTATTGGAGGAATAAACTGATTAATCAATCAAGTAGAAATATGTTCTAGGTTTAACCATTTAGACAGGCATATATTGACTCACGTCACCCCTTAAACAGAATATGCTTGTATACATGTCTTTTTGGTAAATTTTTTGTTTCCTGCAAGATCAGTCTCCATTGGTCCTTTGATTTTCATTTGGGTAATGGCATTTTCTGAAAATGGTTTGATTGTTGATTGCAGTGGAGTTTGGGGTTGATGGTGATAGTGAGGTGGTGGGAAATTCGACTCTTGTGGAGGATGGTAAACCTCTTGATGAAAATGAAACAGGTATAAGTTCTATTGAAAGGATTTTTGATCAGGACCGGGATGAGAAAATAATACAAGATACATCTGGAAGGAATGCAATTCTGGATTCAGTTCCTGGATTGCCCGTAGTTCAAGCAGATGAGCCTTATGTCGGTCAGGAATTTGAAAATGAGGCAGCAGCTCATGCATTTTATAATTCTTATGCTACACGTGTGGGATTTGTAATTCGTGTTAGCAAGCTCTCGCGATCAAGACGTGATGGGACGGCTATTGGTCGTGCACTGGTTTGCAACAAAGAGGGGTACAGAATGCCGGACAAGCGGGAAAAGATTGTGAGGCAAAGGGCAGAGACAAGGGTAGGTTGCAGGGCAATGATTTTGGTGAGAAAAGTAAATTCTGGTAAATGGGTTGTCACTAAATTTGTGAAAGAGCATACTCATCCTTTATCACCTGGGAAAGGTCGAAGAGATTGCATTTATGACCAATATCCGGTAAATTTTTCTTCCATAGACCAATGTTTGCATATTCAATTCCTGATACAGCGATACATGTTTTGATTGTAATCTGGCGTGCATTAGTTGTAAATTGGATTCTCTTTGAATGAAATCATTTGGCTATTTACTATTTTAGCTTTCTTCAGTAATATTTAAGTGAAAAAAGAAGTAAAATGGTAAATGCAGCTATTTGAAACCAGTAATTTTTTTTTTTATCATTGTTGCTTTATTTAACGCAGGTATAGTTACCTAGACATCCTCTATCCTCCATCTTCAACTCCCCCATCCTCCTTAGAGGTTTGGACACAGATAAAGAAAAACTTAGTGTGTTGCATTTTATAGATTTGAAGTATTTCATTAAATAGGTTTTGGAGAGGTAGGACTCTTAGGTCCAGAAATCGGTCTACTATAATGAATGGAAATCACACGAGTAATTGAAAAAGGTTCTATAGAGTGCCTATTGTATGGATGATAGATCAATGGCATGATTTTTTTTTTTAAAAAAAAGAAAACTTATTTTATTATTATTTAAAAAAAAAAAAAAAACAATTGAGTTGTGCTTTGTATCAATGTTATCCTATCAAATATGTAGAGCTTCTTAAAAATGTAAAATTTAGACAGAAAAAAAGTGTAGTTCTTAGACTATTTTTGGAATTTCCAAATCAGATATTAGTATCCTTACGCCCATAGCATATGTTTTTGATGGGGTGGCCCAAAGCTGGAGTCTTGCATCGGGGAACGAAGTTGAGTGGACTTCTTGTTACCTATTCTGGCCTGCTCAAGTCCCCTTGGCAAGATTTCACAATCTAAATTTGGAAGCTTCAGGGAATTATTTTATGGTTTGGTGTTCAGTTATCTGTTGCAAGCCTGCAAGTAACTAGAGCCATGAATCATGATTTGACTATAATAAGTCTTTAAATGGTAAACCGAAACTCTCATGAAAAAGATGACAGATAGGAGACAAGAAGGATGATGCATGCTATGTTCTCAAAGCTGTTTAGGTCTACAAAAATCTCCCCAATCAACAGGAATTGAAGAGACATAATAATCAACATGAGAGAAATGATATGTCAATTTCATACCAAGAAAAAACTGCCTAAATAATTGTTTCTAAGGCCCATCAAAGTTTCTACAAATCTACCAGGAATAAATTTTTTTATAGGAAACAAAAATTCCATTGATTGGATGAAATTACAGAAAGGATCCTATCCAATGGATTACAAAAAAACTTCTCCAATTGGCCATAAGATTAGTTAAACTAAGGTTACAATAAGGCGAGCTCAATTTACGCCAACTAAGAGAAAGAAAAGTAGTAGAAGTGAGTTGTATAGAAGCCTTGTTCCTTCTCTGTAAAGAAGCCTCCAGGGAATGAACCATTGGTGATTTGGAAGCCAATATCCTCGATGATGATCCAGTCTTCGTGTGGATAGTGGAGGAAATTTTACTCTAGAACATTTAAACTATTTCTCTCTTTAGTCATTGCATCTTGAGGCTCCAATTTGTGCATTTGGTGGAAAAGCATGTGAATTTGTTAATCATGTGTTTGTATATATTAATCTGAGGAAATGCTTAAACGTTTTTTGATTTCTCATCAGTATAAGATTTAGTAAGCTAGTCCCACGGTCCATATCTTAAGGAGACAACTATTATTCTGTTATTGAATTTGATGTTTGCCACACTGTTGGAATTGAAAATTTTGGGATTGGAAAGCTTTTGAAGATTTTGGCGGGGATGGGATACAGGTGGGATTTGGCATCATGTGTATTTTAGTATGTCTTTTTGGGTTTCATCACCAAAAGGATAAGAAAAAAAAGTTCCTAGGCATTTAGGTCGAAGTTGACTTCTCAGGTGCTTGAGTTGAAAAATGTAAAAGCTAGAACTATTACTTCTCTGATTGAATGATATTTTCTAGTGAAAGAGTGAACTTGAAGTGGTTACGATTGTCTCTTCGAATGTCGTATCTCTGCAAACTTTTATGTTATTGTAATAACTTATGTGATGAACTTAGCATTATCGATTAGGTTGCACATTTCTCATTAATGTACTAAAAATATGGTTCATGTCGTCTCTTCCCTCTTGGAACTGATTTGTACATCTTTGTTTCAATCTGAACATATGGTTTTTAATAAAGAAAATGATGGTGGCCATAATTAGTTCTTCCACCTTTTCTTCATAATGGTGCCTTAACAACAAATTTTTTGTTACTATAGGCTTGGTTTAGTCCTCAAGATTGGAAGGCGGCACTTCAATAGTTTTTCTTTGAGAGGGACCCTCTCATCCCCCTGCCCTTAGACTGTTTTTGTCCTCCTTTTCATGATCAACTCCATATTTCTATTGTCTCATATCAAAATAATAATTAAAAAAAAAAAAAAAAGAAAATTGATGTCTTATTTGTTGCATGACTTGCCACAAAGATTACGCTCTTGATCTTACCTTCTGTCTGACTGGTTCCTTAGGTTGTGTTATGTCGTGTGTGGCCTGTCTTTTTGAACAGTATGTGCCTTTTAATCTTGGGGATTTCTGCTGGTGTGTTTAACATGGCTAGAAACTGAGCTTTTGAATAGTGATACTCAAGAGGAGGATGGAACTTGGTTGATGTAACCAACTTCCTTGCTCAGAATCCACTTCCCATTTGAGATCCTTGGCTTTGGTTTCTTCTTTTTAGCTTAAGCTTTTGACTCATATAGAATATCACATGATAGGAAGTGGAGGGATTTGAAACTAGGACCCCACAGAGGAAGTTGGAATACCTTAACCGTTGAGCTAAGCTTATGACAGCGCTTTTGACTTTTCTTACAAGTCATGGTAACATAGATTAGTTATTTTCTGACCGCTTTTTCATACATAAACAGAGCTTTTAAATCATAAAACAATGCATACTTCCCTTGACTATCATGAAGCACTATGTTATTAGAGAGCTCAACTGTATGGCTTTGATTTTCATAGCCTCTTAAAGTTTTACTCTTCTTAGTCTTATATTGTAATTGTAAATGGCACACATACATTGTATTACTCTTTAACTTAATTTTTGCCATCCTTGTGGTGCAGAATGAACACGATAAGATACGTGAACTGTCTCAACAGCTTGCAATTGAGAAAAAGCGATCTGCAACATATAAAAGGCATCTAGAAGTAATATTCGAATACATCGAGGAGCATAACGATAACCTATCGAGAAAGATCCAACATATAGTAGACAATGTGAAGGAGATGGAAAGCATAGAACAGCAGAATCATAGATAGTATTTGGCTTACTTTTATACTCCCAGTTTGAGATATTCCAAAATGAAGGTGACGATATAGTTGCTGGATGAGTGAAGAAATTGTTAGTTCAGAATTATGATGATGTGTTCCAGCATTTAGATGTCAATTCAGTTTCACAAAAATGGAGTATATTTCCGATGGTATTCATTGCATGTAAATCGCAATGTATGCCATGTTTTGTACAGCATTCAAACGATTTGTATCTTATTTTCATTAGTCCCAGTTTTTTTCTTTTTTTTTTTCCCTTATTAATTTATTTTCTTGATGAACTTGTCTTTATAGACATCATAGGATGAAGAATGATTGGCATTCACATCTCTTCTATTTTATCTTCGAAAAGAAATAAGAAACGGGAAACAAAAGAAAATTTAATTTATTGAAACTCATTAGATGGGTAATGTAACAAAATGAGATGTGATAATTTTAAACCTCGTTAGATGTTTTGAGAAGACCAATATTCCTTTTTTATGAAGGTTCATTAGTTACTTATGAATGATTTTTATATGATGGTGTTATGATAAGGAGGTCCCTTTGTAGCATTCTTGGTCACTTGAAAATGTAAGAAGAAAGTGAACATCAAATCCTTACAAAGTATGTCATACTACTCATAAAAGTGAAATATAATAATATATATTATCCATCTTTTTCATTACATCAAAAGAATGAAAAAGAATTTCTCATTTGAAGAGCTGTTATATTGCTAATATTAGTATTATAATACTATTATAAATATTTCTATCATATTTTTCCTTTATTATCTTCTCACATTCTTCTTAACTAAATCAACTCTTGTGTACTTATAATATATATATATATATATATATCACTTCGGTGAATGAAATAGATTATTTTGGTTCTCTCAAACTCTAGAGATAAAATGCAACTTCCAAAGCACTAAAAATGGTGCAAATATAGTTCAATGGATAAAGACAAGATATCAATCATCATCTCAAAGGTCAATGGTTTGATCTCATGTTCCTACAATCATTGAAATAAGAATAAAAAATAATAATAATAATTCCAAAACAGTTGAATAGACTAGGTCCAATGAAAAAGTTGATTTAGTAATAGATAAGCATAAATCTTTAAAACGAAGAGTTATAAGAGTCCGTATTTCTCTCAAAGAGTCACATATTTGCAAGTCAATTAGTTTATTTCATCCCTTCATAGATATCTATTTTTGTCGTATCCATCTACCCTACCAACCAGATTGAGAGCATGCTTAAAATAAGGGTTATGCCTTGCTTAAGATCTAAGAGTTTTGAGATCTTGTTCTTATCCCATAAGATTCTATTATGTACAATGTTTGGAATAATTGTAAATCCCATGAAACTTTGCTTGGTTGTTTCTTCTTTTCCCCTTTCAGCCATGATCTTATATCACTTTATGTGATGAAATGCACCCTGGCACGTGTTTATGTACTTTAATTTTGGTTAAATTATAAGAAATATGCATCCTATTTATTTCAAAAATATCCCTAAACTTTTTTTAGATTTTCATAAATATTACAAGAGTACTTATAGAAGAGTAATTTCTTAAAATTTCGAATAGAAATTAAGACATAAATAGGGTAGTTGTGACCTAAAAAGAAAATTGAGGAGAAATTGCTAAAATGGCTTAATCAGTTTTCATTTTTGAAATCATTTTTGAAATTATTTTCGGGATTTCTTTGTGGATGAAGATGATGCCACGTAGGGATAAAATTACATTTATACCCTTATATTATTCGATTTTCATATACTCTTCCTCAATGTTATTGTTATCACCAACATTTCAATAAAATAATTAAATTGTTTCACCAAACTTTTCTAATCTACTTCTATCAAAATGGAATGAGAAATTCTAAAGTAAAATTGGTATCCATGTCTTCCATTGTGACTTTCTCCAGAAAAAAGAAAAAAAAATTGTATGAATTAAAAAAAATTCTTAAAAGTTGATAAGATTTTTTTTCTTAAAAGAATATTTCGAGAACATTTTGATTTTATAAAAAGAATACTAAGGAAAAGGAATATTAGAATTTATATATATATATAACATTTTCTTTTCAAAATTCATGATCTCTTAAAAAATAAGGGTCAATTTGGTAAAAATTTGAAAATAGAAATGTGAAAATAAATTATTCAATAAAAACAAAGTTAAAGTTTTCAAATTTTTGTGGTAGGAGATTCAAAAATTGAATTCTAATTTAAACAATGGTTTAAAATGTGTTTGATACATTTTTACAAATCATAAAACTAGTCGTAGTTATCCACTAAATATTAGTTGAAAATAAATTATTATTAATTTATTTATGATAAAAAGATTATTATTTATTTATAATACGTATTTGAGTTATAAAAAAAATGAATGTTTTCAGATATAGGAAAATGAACCAAAATATTTACAAATATAACAAAATTTCACTATCTATCTACTATAAACTACAATAAACTACTATTTGTGTCACGATAGATGCAAATAGTTGTTTATCGTTACTTATCGCAGTTTATTGCAGATAGACGATGATATTTTGTTATTATGTGTAAATATTTTCAGAGTTTTGTCATTTAAAATAATTTCCCTTAAGTTTATAACATGATATATTGTATTTTTAAATATTTTTATCTTTATTTAATATAATTCTACCTTTTAAAATCTAAAATTCAAAATCTAGATACGATGAAAACATAATGGATCTTAGAATCCTAAAACAGTTTTCAAAAACAAAATTCAAGATATATGTTGAAAATATATTTACTCAGCTCAATGAATCTGAAAACATAGAACAAAATTCATATTGCCAACCAAATAAGTCCTGAGTTTCAACCTTTTTTTTCCTTAAATTTGTTTCTCTCTTTTCTTTTACCTTTCTTTTTATATATTTAAGTTTTTTTTTTTTTTTTCAAAAAGGCCTAAATGATCAAGATTTTAAGGTTTTTTTCAATTTAAATCTTTATATCCAAAAATTCAAATTTTACTAAAATTGGTTGGAAAAAAGAACTCAACCAAAATTCTTTTAAACTCAATGGAGTGAAAAAAATGAGATGAAAGGGATTTTTGAGTAAAGGTAAAGTGGAAAGAGAAGTTTAAATATTGAACCCTAATAAGGGAATTTGTGACCTTTCGTCTATAAAGTCCCAAAAACAATCTTTTTAAAAAGCATACAAAATTAAAGTGACCTATTTTTATCAATTTTTTTTCAAAATTTAGATCTAAAACAAAAGGATTTAAAATCCAAAAGTAGTTTTGAAACGTTTATAAAAGTTAGGAGGTAATATTGCAACTTTTAAAAATAGATTGTTGAAACTCAAAGTAACCTAATGTAATTTAGTCTTTAATTTAAAACTTTCAAAACATAATAACTTTTTTTTATGCTATAGAAGAAGAAGAAAGAGAAAGAATGAGAAAACATTGCGACAACTTTCTAGGTTAATATCGCATTTTAGGTCTCAATGAATTTGAATTTCTAGGTTAATATCGCATTTTAGGTCTCAATGAATTTGAATTTCTATTTCCATTAGTATCATTCCTATGTTATATTGGCAACTTGTTACAAATTGTCGCACAAACTACATATTTCAGTCTATAAAGTTGGGGGTCCTTTCTCATTTGATCCTTTTTTTTTTAAGGGTCAATTTTATCTCACGTATTAATCTTTTCAATCATGATGGGAAGAGAATTGACATTATGACAATATAAAAATTTTAAAATCCTCCTTACTTTAATTTAATAAAATAGGTATATTTCTTATTCATAAAATTAAAAATAATAATAAATAAATAAAAATAACTAATAAATTTCTTCTGAATTCCTACATTTAGGAAATATCTTATCTAACCCAAAGTTGCTTATTGTTATATAAGAAAATGACCCATTAAAATTCAATAAAATGAAATTGAAACTTACATAACATTATGGTCCAAAAACCCAAAACAATATGAGCAAAAATATAGTTAGACTAATCCGGCCTTAAAATACAATCCCTATGGTGTTTGATCGGGAGACCACTCTTATTTGCAAAATAATTTCGAGATTGTCAAACTTAATAATTATTGTATATATAGGTCATTCAAGAAAAGAAACTAACAACACACAACTTGAATTAAAAAAAATAAAATAAAATAAAAAACCATTCTTGTTCGCTCATAATATATTTTTTAAAATGGCTCCAAAACAAGTTCAAACCTCTGTTTCTTGGCAACATGATAAGTTTATACTTTGCAAGTGAACAAAACAAATCTTAAGAGTTGTTTCTTTTTTAAACAAAAAAAAAAAAAAAAAAAAAAAAAAAA
>QLSR01000171.1:778459-823359 GCA_031780015.1 Citrullus colocynthis | reverse complement strand
TTTTTTTTTTTAAAAAAAAAAAAAAAAAAAAAAAAAAAAACAAATCTTACATTGGTAATCACATTCTCTGTAACACCAGAAGCAAAGCATTCTCTGTAACACCAGAAGCAAAGCATATCTTCATTCTACATGTTGGAAGGCATAGGAAGAGGCTTGTTAAGGATTTTGTCTCAGCTGCTTTACTTTCCCATATGTGATAATATCCTGCTTATCAAGGCTTCCTTCTTTCCGGACACAGGAAGATCATGTGCTGTCAAATAATACTTCAACTCAACAACCGACAATTCCTTTAACTGCAAAACACAAACCAACACACTTTTTATTCATATCATTGATACTAGGAGATCACGAGAAGAAAATCACATTCATCCCAACTATGCATATAAGTTTCAACCAAACTGTAAGTCTACGGGAGAAAGCATCATTTAAAGAGGTCGGAACAATGTAGTGGGTGGATTTGTACCATGCCATGAGAGAAACAAAGGAAATGGGCATTTGCACCCCCAACTTGCTTTGGGTGGAGTGAGCTATTATAGCCCACGCAATGTTTGGACCTCCCATTACAATAGTGCAAGTTTCCAATTATTAACTTACACTTAGCTACAATAAAACTATTTAAAAATTCCCATTATTTAAAATAGTTTGCGCCCCAAACACCCCAAACAGAGACTATTATAACCCCCAGATTATTATAACATACCAAGTATAATAACCACTGACTATAATAATCACTTCATCGTCCCAAACAGCCAAAGTTCTGGTTAACTATGCAGGAGGCAACCAGAATGTGGCAGCTACATTGAAAATTTTTTGAGGTAATATATTTTGTGAACCCTACCCTCCCAATTCCCCTCCTTCCTGCAGAGACCAAAACAAGACAGATATGGGGAAGAAGAGATGGAGTTGTTTCACCTTTCCATTATCTGCAAGGTCAGCCCAGTCATATTCTTTACACTTTTGAGAAGCAGTCTCTGAAATAGCTTTTCTCTTTTTTGAAGCTTCACTCACTTTTCCTTTTCCAGCTTCCTCCTCCTCGTAATTTTCCCCATAAACCGATAGTTTGAATTCTTCTAATGTCTTGACAACCCCAGGTCTACAATAAAACATGCAGAAACAGAAAGCCTTTAGCAGATAAGATTAGTATTAGACTTCAGATTTGTACTTAACCTTAGTCAGTTTTATGGTTATTCTCTCTGATGTACTTAACTCTGGTTGTGCTGAGAGGCCACATATATGCCTTTCATTGAATAAAGTGAGAAGGGTTTATTTACCTCCAGGTTTAATATGGTAGCAGTTGAAATTTTTTAGTCGTTCTCTGATTTTCTTCTTGTTTTTGCTCATTTAGCAATAGCAATATACTATACAATTCCGTAGTAGCTAAAGAAAACATCATAATCATACCTAGACATTCCTTCTTCATCAGGGACTGTTTCGTCATTAACCTCAGGCATCTCATCTTCTTCCAAGGCTAAAGCCTGCAGTACTGCATAATGTCTCTGCAAGGCTGAAAGTTGACTTCCATTATACATTGAAGGTGTCTCGCAACGTAAAAGCAAAAAAGCTAACATCAAAAACCAACTTCACTAGGCCTGGACTAAACTGGTGACGCCTTCAAGCCACGAGAATCCAAAATTGAAAGGGAAACAATGACATTGATTTGGTGGGAAGAGAGAAAAAAGGTTCCTTAATGTAGTATTATAACATTGATATTCAAGCTCCACAAGTAAACATTAATCTTTTCTTAGTAAAACTCTTTTGTTTGCGTGCTAAAAGAGAGATGGAGCTTGCTTTCCACCAGTTTGAGGGCCGTGATGCAATATTATCCTTTGTTGCAGACTTATCATAATATAGCTGACTTTGGAACCACACCAATGCTCTTCATAATACCAACAAAAAGCAGCTACTTGTTTATTTAAATGGAATTGCTGGCAAGAACTTCACGGATGCAATAAGGCAATATACTCAAAAAAACCATTTATTATTGTGACATAATGCGAGAGACAAAACATCAGAGAATACTTCATATTGTTCCACACGCTAGAGTTATGTTACATATATATGAATTCATCAGCCCCTCATTGAGGGGTAAGATTCAACTATATAACAAAATGTTAAAAAATAAAATAAAATAAGACTCTTCTTTCCATCCATATACCTGTGTAACTTTTACCATCAAGCTAATTGACGACCTAAATGAATCAAGGAAAAACATGTCCTCACAAAAAGCAGTGATACAATATATACATTTTATCAAGCGAACAAAATATATAGGTTTTATTTATTTATTTATTTATTCATTTTAGAATATGATGTTTCATTGATAATAAATGAAACCCCCAGCAAAAAGAGAGACTACCACAACTATAGGCCAACTGGCTACCGTGAAAAAGGGGCTGCAATCTCAAATGCTAAGATCTTGAGGATAGTTACAAAAGTCTTGAGACACAAACGCCCAAAAAGAGGCATTTAAATAAGGGAACATGCATTTATAAGAGTTATGTTGCAGCATGACAACATAAAATTATGCTTTCCCTGTTTGGTCGGGAAGGAAAAGATTCCATCAGTAAAAATTGAAATTAATTATTGTCGCCTCTATAAGAAAGGGGGAATGCGACTATCAAAATTTCTAATATTTAGCTAAGTGCTTGAGAAACTCGTACTTTTCCCTTTTTTTCATATTAATACTATATTCTATTCATTTCCATTTCAATTTCTGATTCCTATCAAATTACAAGGTTCATCTGTAACCATACCAGGATTGGCAAACTGGCAAACTGAAAAGTCTTTCAAGTCAATGCGCTTCATTAAAGCAGCAGCCTTTTTTACTTGATCGTCAGTCGCTCTAGGTGCAATGTCAGGATCCGGATGAAGCTGCAGCACATTACAGTATATAATTAGCAGCAACTTCAAGAAAGCTACTTCCCAACTAAAACATTTTTCTTGCCTCCTCAACATGTCGGATGTCATCAGCATAAGGTAGATATAACATGTTCATTCCTGGTGGCTCAACCTGTCCCCCAGCAGTAATGATCTCATCCTGTGATGTTTCAAGAAGCCATTAAACTAAGTTAGAACAAGAGACAATTGATAATACCGAATATTCAATCTTTTTGCGTTAAGTTTGGTGCAGCTTCTGCAATTGGTTGGATAGTTGGTTCCTCTCAATAGTTGAATGCTTTCTATGCTTTTATGATTTTTGGAGTTTTGTTGTTTCTTTGGGTCTTTTTTTAAAACTCTTTTTTTTCTTATTTTTCCATTCCCTTGGAGAGTTCTTTCCTTGTGAAAACTGAAAGTTCAAAATGCAACAATAACAAATTCCATTCTGGAGCTTTAAAACAATTTCTCGACTTCAGTGATCTGATGTCCATTAAATCAATAACAGAAATTAAAAGTGGTAGCCGAGATGACCAAGTAGCAAGAAAATAAAATGAAAGAGAGTACTAGATTGCTGATGGCCCTTTACAGACAAGGCTACTACAAAATGAAATATATTAGCTGTTACAATATTGTGCATAAAAATCCAAAAAATCGTGAATTCAACAATCTGTCCAGTGCATTTATTTACAATAGTGCTAGTCACTTTGTGATTGACCTCCCAAGGAAAATCGAACATATCATGTCACAACTATTATTTCCTGTATCCAATGTTTCATCAGTGAAGGTTTTATATAAAACATAATAACAAAAACCAGCACGTTATACAAGGCATTCCTCATTGTAAGAACTTTTGAGTAAGGTAGGATAGTTTCATCTTACTTGGGCCACAAGAGCAACTAGTTGGGGGCGAGATGGACTACCCAAGAAAGCAACTGCAAAACTGGGTAAAAACAAAGGATCATTGCAGAGAACCACATCAATTAAAAATCTGCCATTTATCAATAACAATTGAGAACTATACGTTCATTCCAGTAACATAAGCCAACACTTAATGGACAAAACATACAGCTCTAGTTGGATACACGGCGAACCACATATCACAACAGATGGATGTGTAATTAAATCATTCCTAATTTTTTCAGAGAATTTTAGGCATGGAACATTTACAAGGAATTTCAAACTTAAAATTTATTCGTAAAGGATAAAGTAAAAACGAGAGATAAAAAAGGGTCAATAAGCTGCATTCGACGACATACTTGCAATAGCTTGAATCAATGTTCTAAAAGGATTTGCTCTCATTAACTACTCTTTCATCAACCAGGAAGAATATATCTTGAGAAACTTTTTTTTTCTTTGAAACAAAACTTTTCAATGATTTTGTGAAAAGTTACAAGTGAGAATATAAATTGCAAGCTTATTGATAATCTATGGTCAACTTCCATCCGTAGTACAAGTACCCAACCCCATGGAGGAGGTAAACCCACGGGATACAGTTTCATCCAATTTCTGAGTCTTAGTGTAACAGGCCATTTACGTCTTAAGCCCTAAAAATTTTCAAGAAACAAGATCTGTTCTGTATACTGTTCCAATTGTTCAGTCTGGGTTGGGCCAGAAAGCAAAACCAATTCTTTACTTAAAGATAAAAATGTAGAATTGAAAGATTCTGGATCTCTTGAAACTGTACCTTTGCAGCTACTACTTTTTTCATTAATCTTCAATCCCTAGTCCCTACTACTGGCCTTCCCACATGAATCGTGATATCCAAAATGAAACTGGTTGTTATCAGTATGAAACTTATCAAACTTGCCTCAGCGCAACCTCTCAAATAATCCAGTAGATTTCCCTGTTTTCTGCTGGATTCTAACATGTGCAGAAATTCATACCAGTTTGACAATCCACTAAATAAAACTTACTCAACAAAGGACATGACTGAGCCTAAGCTCACTAACTCGTTCGTCCCATTGTACCAAAGCACTCTTACCGCATATTGTTGTAGTATCTTGAAAAAACATGTTCAATGCATGAACTCGGCACCTAAACTCCTCTTTTTCATCTTTTTTTAAAATATTATTATTTAAAATATGTGAAATTCTCTTAAAAATGCTCATTCTTATGCACAATAAGTTTTCAAAAATTTCCATTATATCATTCATAATTTCATTATTTTTACATATCTAAAAAATTGTTCAAATTTTTCTATTGCGTTTCTCAAACATAAAATACCCCCATTTTTCTTGGTGCTTTGCAGTTAAGCTCCAAAGGACTATTGCAGGCACAGAAAAACATTTGTATGTTGACAAGCATACAACTATAATTACTGTGAAAGGGGGAAAAAAACTTTACTACTATAAAAGATATATGGCAGATAACGATTTGGAACAATGGAGAAAAAATATGGCATTAATTAGATGAGGTAACTAGGTAAGGATGGGATTATATGTACAAACCGATTGAGCTTCACCATGGACCTGTGGAGGGCAATGAAGATGCAAGTGCTACCACCCATTTCCTACACCAATAAAGACTGTCAAAATCCAAATAAGGATTTTCTTTAGGCAGCAATGATATGGCACATTTGAACAGATCACCTTTCGACCACAATCAGTATAACAAAATATTGAGGATCATGAAAACCATCACATGTAATTCTAGATATTAGACAATATCCGTTGCATTGTTTATGCATGCAAGTGGTTGTCATAAGGAAGGAAATTGGCCAACAAATGTATAAAAGGTGAAAGAAACAAACATGTGAGAAGCATCAAAACAGCCTGGAAGGTGAAAGAATGTTAAGCAGACATCAACTAACTATTCACAGTTTTGAAAAATCTAAGAATATAAATAAAAGCAGAGCAAATGTGATGCAAGGGGAAGAGAAAAAAGATGAAAAGTAACCTCATCACTAGGATATAAGAATGTTGATGGACGTAAATTGTGATAATCTTTTAAGCAACTCAATGGCTTGAAACCTAGAAGCCGAAGATGTCCAGCTGATACTCCCTTGATCTCAGATAACTCCTCCCCAGAGAATTTAATTACCTGACTAGATATTAAGCAAAATTATTACAGAAATTCACCAAGTAATATATAATGTATTAGGCATCAATAAAAGCATAAATATTTTCCAGTTTCAGTATGTGTTGATACTTCAATAATTTGCAATTCTGCATAGTTCCAACCCCTTTAAAGTAATATGCAATATAATTTGCCAAAAATTAGAAATTCCTACACAAAGCTTCTCTCACTCTTTTTTCGTTCATGTTGCTCATAAATAGTTATATGCAAGATAATTTGCCAATAATTATCGTTCTTACTTCAATAAAATCAAAGGAAAAGAATAGTAGTAGGCGGTGAAAGATTGATTTCCTGATGAAATTTTATGTTTAATATTAAGAAAGGCTAATGTATATAAGACTTACTTTTTATAATGCTGAAACCGCTTTGAAGGCTCCAGAAATAATGCACCTGTATCCGCACAAATGAACGACCTCTCTGTCTGTATAATTCCAACATAAATAAAATTTGACTCGTTACTAGTGCTCAGCATCGCCAGCATTAAAAATGTTAAGCTAAAAAAAAAAAAAAAAAAAAAAAAATGAAAGCAATCTATTGAAAAGGCAGATAAGAGAATATAGCAGAAATGGCAATAATTTTACAGCAAGTCACAGTTTTCAACAGCTAAACCTTCATTTGGTACTAGAGCAGAACTCTTATAGAAGTATGTCCTTATAATTTCAGAAGGAGTAGCTTTACTATCACAAGGCATTACTAACCTGCCAAAGTATTAGAAAAAATGATGGGATAGCAGTTTTATCCCAAAACCAGGAGGGGAAATGTTGGGGAAAAGACAGTATTCATTTTTTCAGGGACCTAATGTAGTACTACAATGGAGGCAACATCAAAAAGTTATTCATCTCAACCTCGGTATAGCATTTGCATAGTTTCAATCAGATACTTCAAGAGTTATTGATAATTCCATTGCAGAACTGCAACATCAAAAAATCTTTGAAACTTAGGCCAAACTTTCGGTTTCTTTACACATGGTCATACTTCTAGTTCTATGAAGACACAATCCTAAAGCAATCCCCTTGTTGAAGACATATCCATGTCAGAACTTTATTAGATTGGTCCTTGTCATCTTCTCTAATAACAGTCACTTGAGAAAAAACAACTAGTTTGATAACTCTTATTGACTCTGAATTTATGGGTTTTGAAACCTGAATCTTCTCTAATTCGGTTTGTTCAGGAGCAGAGGTCGAATTCAAAGTTGTCATTGGAACAAATACGAAGCCTCCAGTACATTCACCTATGCAAGGAGGAAGGTGTGTGTTTGTGGGCCTCAATTAAGTAATTGTGCAGTCTGAAATAGTCTGTTGTGGGGAGGGTGTATTTTGAACGCGGGGCGGGGTCCCTTGCATGACCAATCAATTAGTTTGGGTATTTTGGCATCGAATGTATACTAGGAGGGATAATCCCAAGCCTCTTAAAGACCTTGGTTCTTTGTATTTTGTGTGTTTGCTTGTGATAACTGATAGGTCACCACCTGTTGGCCAACAAGGGGCAAGTTCGCTACCATGAAAATGTCATTACCAAACCTTCCTCTTCTTTCTTCTCAAAGCCTTTCTGTTCCCTATGATCCAGGGTTTATCCTCCTTGTCTTCCTATCTCCATGGACTAGTGTTTTCTAAAGTACAAGACAAACTATTGGGAAGTGAAAATTATAAATAAATTTTAATGTAAAAAAGAATATATAGTATTCTAAGTTATAGATAATGACAATTCCAAGAAATTAGAGTTTATGAAAGAAAGAAAAGAAAAAAGGAATGAACTTCCAAGCCATCTAGGTTGCAGATATTACATATAAAATCTTCTCAAAATCAAATCCACAAACAACCCTTTTGATAGACCCATGTTTGAAATATAAAAGAAAGAGGATAAAATGGGGGAGAGCGTATGTTTGCTGTGAGAAAGTGTTTTGCCTTGCATGTGGGCCCTTTGACCTCCCTTGGCAATGTATTTCCAAGATTTTTAATTATCTCATATTCCAAAATTGATCCATCATTAGTCATAATATACTTTTGAGAGGTGCAGGCATACAGATGAGATGATTCATATAAATCCTCCATGCTGAAACATAAAAGCCCTAAGGTATAATTTGGTACTAAAAAAGTGCATACTTCAGAAGCACTGAGGAAGTGAGAAGATTTAGAAGCAAGGTCAGATTCAATTCATTCTCAAAAGCCCTTCAGAAAATTTTCGATTGATCCTTTTGTCTCAAGGTATGATAAAATACAGTAACTGATATGATCAACTCGCACCTGCCCAACAGAATAGTGAAACTTAAATAGGATATTGTTACCTTGAGTGGACGATTTGAGATGGAATCAAGCCAAGTGATTGCTCCTATAAATGAAGACGAGTGAAGTAATCTAAAGTATTAAAGCCACAAACGTGCATAAGAAAAGGTCCCAACTAAAATATATCAGAATGCTGGTACCAGGAAGGGTTGGACGAATCAATGCATAACTATTAACATCAATTGACAATTTATTGGTGATGGACAATTTGAGTCTTCTGACTATACGTTTCTTGAACATTCGTTTCTTCAGTTGATCCTTCATATCTTGTAATCTGAAATTTATGGTTGATAAGAAAATTTGGGAGAGACAAGTGAGAGAATTACAGGATGTGAATTTTGCAAGAGAGAGGCAAATATACCATATGAGGCATCCATAATAATCTTACAGCACAGAGAATATCTTTTTTAGATACAAAACAATTTCATGGACATATGAAACTACAATTACTCCAATTAGATAAGAGAGTATAATAGCAATTGTGATGAAAGAGGGGAGAACATTTACACCAAGAAAGAACCAACAGAACTATAGCATAAAAATATAAATAAACGCCCACGCACCAAAATGTAAACACACAAACCAACAGTCTGAGAATAGAAAATTTCGGGTAAAAAATATATCATTAGGGACCAAATAGCAGAAAAAGAAAATTACAAAGATACATCGTGTATTATTGCCAGTATATCGTTAATGAAATAGTAAATTGACAAATGTGCATTGCACATAATATAGACCATCATTTCTGGAATATTGATTCACAAAGATTGGACCAATTGTTATGATTTATTTTGCTCTATTAAACAAAAAGAAATGAATGTACCATGTTATTTTTATTATTAATAAATCAAATATTTTTTTAATATTGGTGTACTTGTTGGCTTAAAAAGTTATATTACAAATTTAGTCCCTCAACTTTCAGGTGTGTGCCTATTTGGACCCTAGATTTCAAAAGAGCTCCTAGAAAGTCCCTAAATTTTCAATTTTGTGTCCAATATGTCTCTCAATTTTAAAAAGTATCCATTGGGTCAACTTTCACTTTTCCATCCAACAAATCTTTGAATTTTCAATTTTGTGTCTAATAGATACTTGACTTATTCAACATTTTTAAAATTAATGAAACTACTAGACAAAATATTGAAAGTATATTGAAAGTTTAAGGTCTTATCACTCACTCACTCACACACTCACCAAAAAAAACAATTTTAAATCTAATAAATCAGTTGATTTTGAATATTTTAGGGACTTATTAAACACAAATTTCAAATTTCATGACATAGACCCACTGGACATAGTTTGAAGTTTAGAGACCTTTTACTTTGACACAGATAGTTTGAAGTTTAGAGACCTTTTACTTTGACACAGACTTGAAATTTGGGAACTAAGATTGTAATTTAACCAAAAATAAAACCATATTGTTCTGTGACTAGGGGTTTGGATTTTGGATGATTTTCTCTTCTAATCTTTTTCAGAGAAAGAAAAAAAATCTTATCGTATAGATAAGTTTAGGGGAAAATACCTTTTTGGTCCTGAGGTTTAGGTCTAGTCTCTATTTAGTCCCTACGTTTCAAAATGTTACACTTTTAGTCCTTAAATTTTGAGATTGGTTTCAATTTGGTCCATTGGTTTCAAAATGTTACAATTCTACTCTGAGGCTTAAGTTTTGTTTCAATTGGGTCCTTAGGTTTCAAGATTTACACTTTTAACCTCAATTTTTCACTAAATACTCACTTTCTTTTTCTAATGTCAATGTCTATCAAGTAATTTATAATTAATTAAGTTTCACTATTTTTCATCACTATTAAAATTAAATTTAAAATTCCACTTCATGATAATTTTAAATTAGTTAATAGGCATTAACGCTAAAGAATGAAAGTGAGTATGTATTTATTGAAAAATCAAGGTTAAAAATGTAAATTTTGAAACTTAGAGACCAAATTGAAACAAAACTCAAATCTCAACTCAAGGGTAGAATTGTAACATTTTGAAACCAAGGGACTAAATTGAAATCAAACTCAAAACTTAAAGACTAAAAGTGTAACATTTTGAAACCTAGAAACTAAATGGAAACTAAACCCAAAACCTAGGGGGTAAAAAGATAGTCTTCCCATAAATTTACAAAGGCAAAGGAGGAGAAAAACTCCAGCCAACAAAGGTTACACTAATCAATGCAAATTATAACAAAGAGTTGTTAAACTTCAATTATAGAAAGAATTGTGTTAGGAAATGTTCGAATTGAAAATATTATGAGTGTTAATAGGATATCAGTGGTGCTGGCATAATGGTAACTACTCGAGGGTAAAGAAGTAGAAGTCGTAAATAGAGGGAGTTAGAGAAATGAGAGATAGGCTAGAGAGTTGTAAAAGTAAGACAAGGATAATCCTACCAATTCAGAGATCCCTCCTTCCCCTAGCAATTATCCTCTTTACTACATCAGACACCTTTTCTAGGAAAACTTAGTGGAAGTTGGTGGAGGGAGTAAAGGGCAACAACAGTTCAGGCTTTGATAAGGTGGAAGTTTGAACTTCCTTAGCTGATCCTTCACTAGCTTTGCCACCGGTTGGGAAAATAACTTTGCCTCATTCTCATTCTGCCTAAAACACGCAGGAAAGCAAAGCAAACTTGAAGAGACCTGGGGGTAAAAGAGAACAAAGGAAGTTCTATAGCTTAGTCAATTATGAGAGATCAGAAGCAAAAGGAGGTTTCATTGAGGGGTTTGAGTCCTCGCTAATTGTTCTGAAATGTTAAGGATACCTTGTATAAATTTGACGGATTTTGTCATTCTCACCAAAACTATACTCAAGTCAATTAGTCTGAGAATTATCAAATGTATTCAAAATTCTATAGGTATCTCATATTCTCATGACGTTGTTAGGTCCTCTACAGGTATCCCCATCCTTAATTTACTCATCCAATTATGTAAAACTGGAAGATCAAAGGAAATGATAGTATTACATACTAGCATCAACGCATACAAGATAGTCTACCATTTTTCCATTTGATGTAATTTAAAAATAAAGAGCATTCTCTTTCCCGTGATGTACTCATCACAATATCAAAATTGTTCAGAAAAATACCAACTACCAAGTACAATTAGGCATGGAACATACCTATCTCCTGCTGAAGGCAAAAATTGAGTAAGATCACCCCCTTCTAGTCCAATCAAATCCTAGAATCCAAAATATTCAACCAGTTGGTAAAATGATGAGCATAATATCATTTACATCCTTATGATATCAACTGTAAAGATACACATACAGCATAGAAAAGAGAGAGATTAAACTGCTCATTAGGGGAACTCAGTGGTAAAAGTTCAATTGAAATGCCGAGATCTTGAGCATCCTGGAAAAGAGAAACAGATAATTCTCAGCAAGCATGCTTCCACAACCAAAACCCACAAATATCAAGCATGTAAAAACCAATGCACCTACCTTAGCTCTCTGTAATGTAGTTCTTATCAAATCAAATTTACTAGCACCTTTGATACTTCCAAACGGATCGTCTTCATTTGTAAACAAAAGAATCCGCTTATCAAGTGTCTTTGCAGATCTGAAACAAATTGTTTATGAAAACATCAAGATATCATTTCTCTTTTGTGTCTGTGATGGGTGGACAAAGAGGTAGGGGGTTGGGGGTTGATATTCCACCAATTATACCATATTTTCTAGATTAGTGAGAAAATACATAGAATAACTGAATTTTCAATTGTGATAGCATTTAGTACCCTTTCCGCAGCAGTGCTTGGGCTGCCCATAAAGCATTGTAAAGAGAATTCTCACGAGAACCTGAGACAATACCATACTGACTTCCAATCTCTTTCATAAATACTTCTGCAAAAATATTATTAATTGCAATAAAGAATCAGATAGATATTTATTAAAAATCCAGGGAAAGTCGTCGACCCTCTAAAACAGTAATCTCCATTTTCCAGTAACAATGTAAACAATGATAAGTATTTCTACCAAATATGGCAAATCCATAAGCAGTATCCTCTTCTCTCAGTCACACTCAGAGTACTTGACCAATCCAAAATCAGCAAAGAAACAAGAAAGTTAAAGTCTCGCTTGATAACCATTTGACTTTAGGTTTTTGGTTTTTTGGTTATTGAAAATTAAGCATATAAGCCATTAATCAATGAAATGTTTCTTATCAAAAATAATAATAATAATAATAAATATAAATAATAAGCATCTAAGCACAACTACCTATGAGTTTCTTTGTTTGGTGGTTTACATTTTAAAAATGTATTTAAAAACCAAGCCAAGTTTTGAAAACTTAATAGAAGTTGCTTTTAATAACTTGTTTTTGTTTTCCAAATTTGTAAAGAATTGAAATGTTTCTTTAAGAAATGTGAAAATAAAAGGAAAAAGATGAGGAAACAATCAAAGTTTTCAAAATGGAAGATTAAAAACGAAATTGTCATAAAAAAACACGTAAATCCTATGGTTTTTTCCTTTTTCCTTTTTCTGTTTGGGTAAATCATGTAGCTTTAAGTCTTGGGATAACTCTTCTTAATTGGACTCCAAGGTACAGACTAATGTAGCAGGTTTAGGGTAAATTAAGATATCTTAGTCAAATATTAGGATTAGGATTAGGATTAGTTTCCTTGATTGATTAGATTAGTTTCTTTGATTAATTAGGATAAAATTTCCAATTCTCTAAAAATAGAGAGACTATCTTCTTGCTTCATAACCTTTGATTCAATAATAAAGACTTTGATTTTATTGTTGGACATTTCTCTCCTATTAGCCTTTAGGCTACATCACAGATGCTAGTATACCATGGGCAAAATCAGCAATACCGAAGTTTCGTGCAAAACGAAAATTTCACACATATTTTCCTTGATAGCGGAGGTACCATACTTCATTATATCCTTTTGTAGATATTAGCATCTCCATGACTTCGATAGTTTGCTGCTCATATTCTCCTTTTGCTAAAGTTACTCAGAGAGATTACTAAATATCAAATGCTTGCAAATATAAGAGCTTATCCCTCTAAATATAGATGATATCAACAAGCTGACTAAGTAACTAACAAACTAATAAAATCAACTACTGAAAAGCAATTGACAAACTAAGTAACAACAAACATTAATAAAAGTCACAAAGCAATCTCCTATTTCACTCACTACATCAACTTGTCATCCCTGTGACCCAACAACATAAGTAACTAAAGTAGTTACCCTCTATGCCATCAATGGTTTTTAGAAGCCGTGCTGTCGGTCGATCAAGATCTTCTCGCTCAGTGACATTAAGCACAAAAACACCATTTAGATCCTGCAAATTCTTCTTTTCCCTCTAGAAAGAATTCAAATCAGGAAAATAAATAAATAAATAAATTAGGCTTCAACTTGTGGCATGTCATAAATAGAAAATCCTTTTGGAATACTTAAGCATGACTACATTCAAGAACGTAAGATGCAGGGCACATTTTCTTCAATCAGAAAAGGAAGGAAACTGGATGACACACATTTTAACATAAAATAAAGGAACTAGATGCCAGAAATTGAATCCCATATTCCAATGCAATTCCCTATTAAAGCATAATTACAGGAGGAAGGAAAAAAAAAAAAAACAAAAAAAAAACAAAAAGAGGCAGGATCAGAAAGGTGATAGCCTCTTAGCAAGATATTCTTTTGTGACCCCTTGGTTTTGTAGGAGATTTACTTTTTGTGTATAAATTATTCTTATCAATGAAATGGAAGCTGTTTCGTTTTGTTTAAAAAATAAATTTTATACATTGTGCAACACAGCCCTTTCCCCTTCCCGATGTCTTATTTGCAAAGAAAATCTTAAAGATCTTGGCCACACTTTCCTTAGATGCCACATTGCTAACTGGTTTTGTGGGACCCTCCTAGCGACTCTCCATCAAAAAGTGGCTTTCACAAAAAGTATCGAAGGTTTTGTGGCGCCATCCATGGTCGGTTACCCTATCAAAAGGAGAAGAATTCACCTACAATTGATTCAATCTTCATTTTTTGAATCTTGGTTAGAACGAAACAATAGAATCTTCGATGATATAGAAAAAGCCATAGATATCTTTCTTGACAATGTTTTTTTGTTGGCCTTGTTAATTCACCAATCAACCCAAAAACTTAAGTTGTTGGGTTATGGTAAATTTAATATCATACCAACAATCTTACACTCCCCCTCACTTGTGAGCTTGAAAATTTGTTGAAGGCCCAATAAGTGGAATTTGATATTAATTGGAGAGAAAATCACTTTACAAGTTCAAACTCAAGACTTCTGATGCTTTGTGAAATCACCAATCAACCCAAAAGTTCAAGTTGTTCGGTTACGGTAAATTTAATATTATATCAACACTCTAACAAGCCTATCATGGTGTAAATTACATCCCTAGTTCAATAGTTATAGCCTATGTGATCTTTATACTGTTTGAAAGAATTTTCCATTATCTTCCTTGGTTTGGGATTTGGCTCTCACTCTTCCATATCATCTATGAGACTATTATTTTCCTATCAATATAACCATATTGTCTCTCTTCATGCTAAATTAACTGAAAACCAACATAGAACTCCAATGGGTTACGTACTCTTGAATCCATAAAGGAAACCTAAATAAAAACAAGTCAGGTAGACCAACAACATACTGTGTTAAAAAAGCATATAGCAACTTCATCATAGCTTCTGT
Source organism: Citrullus colocynthis (assembly GCA_031780015.1). Lineage (NCBI taxonomy): Eukaryota > Viridiplantae > Streptophyta > Magnoliopsida > Cucurbitales > Cucurbitaceae > Citrullus > Citrullus colocynthis. Next base: position 808,475 of record QLSR01000171.1, on the reverse strand, counting down.
TAATGATCTGCGTCTTCAATGATTGCAAAATGCAGCTCAAAGCAACTTGAAAATGGGTTTCTTGCTTTTGATCTTCCTGGAAGCCAAAAATGTAGTATTCAGCAGTCAGCACATAGTGGATATGCACATTTCATTCATCAATAGCACATACTGGATACAAAAATAAATAATTTTTCAGAAACCATGAAGCACTTTCAACCATGGAGCAAGAGTCTAATAAGAGCTAGAAATCAGAAAAGAAAATAACAGCAAAGAGTGTTAAAATCATAAGGGAAAAGTACAATACCCAAACAGATTGAGAGGTCTGAAAATGGACTCTTACAGAAAACTAGTATTCAAACTCTGCATGCCTCTGGCCCCCTAATCCACTCTACCTATCATCATGTTTCATGTCCTTCCTAGCTAATCACAAACATATCTTCACAATACCCTAATAATATCACTAATATTTCCTTGTTAATATTCTCAACAGAAATCCAAATGAAGCATAAAAACGAAATTTACTTGGAATAATCACAAAGGAACATCATAAAGCTGACTTTTAAATTTATCATCCTACAGCGATAGAATTCTTGAAATCTTTAGACCGTGTAACGAACAAGAGACAATTATCAAAATCCAAAATGAAGAATATTAAGAAGATTTTTCATATGCGCCACGGAAGACAAAATGACACTAAGCACGGTAAGAATGAGGTAATGAAAAATTTTCTACAGAAAAGTTGAGGTAGTGAGAAACGATCAAGCAACAAAATTCCTTTTTCTTTTTTACTCTCTTAGCCAAACGTCACCTCTCACTACCAGATTTCACGCTATCAAGTCTTTTTCGCCTAAATACACTGATACATAACGCTCACTTCAAGCTAAAAGAAATTAATAAAATCCGAGGAGCTTGTCCAGCCATTACAGAATCACAATAAGCTTCAGCTCGAGGATTGAAACAAAGAGAAATGGAAAGTAGCAGCCAGCAAGAAGGGAAAAGAAATGAGTGGAAAAAGAACTCACGGAGGGGCAAGTGGTGTTGAACATTTTAGGGGAAGCATCCACCAAGTAAACCGCCAATTCTTTCGTCGACTCCCTTTCCTGTTGACCAAATGAAGTAGAGAAAAATGGAATGGAACTAAGGAAATGGAGTAAGAAGAAGAAATACATGCAGAATCTTTTTGTAATGTATGAACCTGAAAGAGTGGATTGTCGGGATCTTCATCGTCGTCTCTGAAGACCTCATCTGGGTCCAAATCCATGGCGAGTTTGAGAAGAAGAGGTGACGAGTTCTTCTTTCTCGTCGCAGCTACAGCTACTGCTTCCCTTGCAAGTTTCGTCTCTTACAAAGTGACAACGGTCGTTTTTATTAAATGGATTTGCAAATTTGGAACACCGCTGGGTGGAAGAGGAAATTTGGTTGTTTTTTTGTTTTTCTTTACTCTTTTTCTTCTTTTTCTTAAATACTTTAGTATATGTAATTTCGATTTCCATTTCAATACAGCCCAGTTTATCCAGATGAAATGTAATCCATCGAGGTAATTTGAAAAGTGAGCCACATCTTATCACGTTTTACTTGTATTTCGTAATCGTAATGAACTGTAGAATTCACCTCCAAATTTATAATAAAAAAGTGTAATCTAATTGAGGAACAAAAAGTGTTCAATCTAATGGTGTTTGAAAATTATGTGAAATCCATCATCTTTACAATTCCCATTATTGTTAGGTTTATAGATACCGGTAACAATATAAGAATTATGACAATATTAACTAACAGTAAATGTGACAAATTCGCAATTGTAATTAAACGCAATCAAAAGAAATTCAATAACATTTGCGATTCAGGCCTCATTACAATTGATCCATCAATAAGATTTCATTATGATTACACCAAATTTCCTTACAATTGATAATCATGTACTTTCAAAATGCTTCGTTTTAATATTTGTATTTTTCAACTCTAGTTTATTTGATATCTTGAAAAAATGAAATAAAAATAAAAATACTAACAAAAAAAATGGTCAAAGTATAAAAATAAAAGTGAATGTTTTAAAATTACAAGAACCAAAATGAACCAAAGTTAAGAGTGCAATAATCAAAATAGTATTAATTTTTTTTCCCCTTAAAATTACATGTTTTGAACCCCAACATTTAAAAATTGTGTAATAAGTTATTGAATTTTTCAATTTTGTGTCCAGTAGTTTCTTAACCAGTTGAACATTTTTAAAAAAAATGGTATTTTAATATTAACATTATTTACCAAGTATTTATTATTTGTCTTTGACCAGCTAATATTTTATATGGCTTTAAATAGTAGTTTGTTTATTCCTTTGTCATTTTTCAATTTCAGAATTAATACTCTTTTGATTTTGGATTTGTTGAGAGATACCATCTCCAGTATCCGAGCAGTTTGTAGTTGACAGTGTCAATTTGAAAGTCTCATATTTTCAATGAAACAAAGATAAGAATTTGAATATGCCTAACTCATAAAAAGACAAGGTTATAGTGAAACAGACAGCTCCTAATAGATCATTTGCTTACCCAAAAACAAAAGTTAAGAGTGAAAATAAATTGAGATCAGTCAAAGTACATTGAAGTCGATACCAATCAATACGAATATGGTAGATTCTTATATTTGGAACAAAGTTAATGTAGATTCTTATATTTGGAACAAACTAAAAAATGAATTAATTGAAGACGAGATAAAATAACCTACTTGCACTAAAGAGAATATAGCTCAACTAGCATCTTTATGTATTAGCAACAATGAAATTCATGGTTCAAATTCCCTCGATCTTATTGCACTAGAAGAAAAAGAAAAGAGAAAAAAGACTTAGAGAATTTGGAGATGGTCAAATCTTCTCCTTGTATTTTCTTTTTTTCTCTCTCTTTTTTTTTTTTTTTTCTCCCATCTCTTTGCTTGAAAGATTGGAAATTGTCAAACAATCGAATATAGTCTTGTTTTGTGTATATAAATGGAAGTATTAAAAATAGTGCTACACCAACTAACAACCTGAAAGAGTTATAATTTTTAATAATTAATGACAGTTTGCCAACTCAATTGATCAAGAAATTGAAAATGATAATATCTGCTAGAGGTTCAAATCTTCATACACAATGAATTTATATAGTAGTAGCTCACAATATAAGATCATATGAAGTTTGACTGCTACAATAAAAAAGAAAGTTCTCAAGACTACTTTCATCCGTCACGGGAAGAGCATCCACGCTAAAGTTCAAGTGTGTCCTCAACTAACCCGCAAATATGATTCAATTCAACATAGTAGCACAAGTAATATAAACAAAAATATACATATACATATATACATACATATATAACACCTACCTTGATATTAGATAGCTAAGGAAAGGAATATTTGAGAGGGATTCAAGTTCAAACTTCAAAAGCATTCCTATTCGGTTTTTTCAATCATTCCAACATAACCAAAATCACTTTCAAACATGCCTTAATATTGGCCTACTTCTTCCGAGTCTTTTTAGGTTCAAATTTTAAGTTGCATGTTAGATAGAAATCTAATGTCATTGGCATAATGTTAAGTACTCTTTTCCAAACCACGCTGACTGAAATTTTAACTTATGCCGGCTGCCGACAGAGGGCTTAAGCCCCTATAAAAACCCAACCCCACAACAACCAAAAAGGGAGAGAGGAAAACAAAAAGACAGATACTAAATATCACTAATATGAAGATACCTATTAATAAAACAGTAGTTTTAACTTGTATCAATTATGATTTATTCATGAATACTTCATTCACTCTCAACATTTCTACACATTTGAGATATCAATTTTATTCTTGGCAACTCTATAAATAACCCAACCCCACCAACAACCAAACAGGGAAAAGGAGAGAAGATCAAAGAAAAAGTATGAAATGACAAGGCAGATAGACATTGCCATCAAACAAAGAGGACCATGTCGGCAACACACATTTCGACCAAGAAACCAAATTGTTTCACAGTAATACAGATATATTACATACCAAGTGATTCATTAACATCTCAGAAACACAAAAATCCTAGGAGTATAAATATGACAAAAAGAGGGAAAAAAAAAAAAACAGAATACTGATTATTCAATCCAAACAATATGATCGTTCGACTAATGTACTGCACACTTTAAATAATTGTATAAGGATGTCTTGGTTCTTACTTGGGCTAATGGTAATTCTTGATGCTTTCATACCATTGTGGTGGATGAATCTCAAGAAGATGAATTTGGAGGAACATAAGTTGGATTAAACACGGCCTGCTCGGCACATGAAAGAGTTTCATGAGTCCCGGACTCATCACGACCAAGACCCATCAAATCGAGGTAATATTGGTAATGAGAAATAATGTTGTTCATGGGGTCGATATCACCCTTCCCACAAATGGAATCGCCATAGAGAATATTCATGGTTGTGCCGAAACCAGGAAGCCTTTTAGACAAGGTGTCATTCTTGGTGGGTTTCCAATTGCCAACAAAGACATCATGGGGTGAAGGCTGTGACTTCTTCACTGGGTTCATCCACATCCATATTGCAGTTTGGAATGCAATGGTAGCATTCTGCTCAACATATTCAGGATGATTCAACAGGTCAAGCTTCAATGCTTCCCCAATCTTGCCGTAATTGAAATTCCTATGACGACAAACAACGATAAGAACTCAGCCAAATTCTCATAGATGTGTCAACCGTTTGTCAATCGCTCCACATCCATAATCCCTTTCCATCAAATTTTAAACAAAGATGCCAGTAGGCAAAGATTTTAAACAATGTTCATACTTCTTTCTAACATAACCAGTAATCAACAACTTATCAGATTAATTCCTAATCTAAACAGACAGAAAAAAGTGGCATTAGCATTTTTCAGCATGATATGTTAGATTAGAGACCTGCAAGTGTCAATTTATGAAATAGTGGGGAAAGGGATTAAGTGAAAGAACATAGTGGACTTGTATTTATGCATAAACAAACATAGCTATAAATCAATGTTAAAACCCAGTTTACTAAACAAAAGTCACTGAAAAAGGAAATGGGGATAGAAAACTTCAAACCAGTAAATGGGCAGAGCACCACGGCCATAATATTGAGCACCAGGAGAACAAGGATAAGTGAGCTTGAAGTAGTCATTACAATAGTCCTGGCTTGGACTCATTTCCTTGTTGAAACAGAGTCCCCAGGCAAGTGGCCCTCCTGTGACCACTCCATCACCACCTACAACCAGCATTTCACTCAAAATCAACAATAAATCAAGTAAAGAAACTTTTCCAAGAAAAGTTGAATTCCAGCATTGCATACATCAGTCACTTGCAGAAAACCCAAGTCCACAAAAAGTAGAGAGAAGTGTTCTTTCACTTACAAGAGGTCTTAGAGCCGACATGGCCCAAGAAAGCAGCAATCTCTTTCATCTGCATCTTCTTATCCCCAGTAGTTCCAAATCCGAGAGGCTCGAACTGGGCGGCGGCGAGAATGAAGGAATGGAAGTCCCAGAAACCGACGGCATGGGCCACCGGCGAATTACGCTTAGAGAAGAGATTCTCAAATTGATAGGTCTCGAAGTAGTCGGTAATGGTCAAATTGCAACAATAAGTAGACCAAGTGCACTCCCATCCTCTATCACAGAGCTTCTTCCCCTTCACAACCTTAACCTTCGGCTTAATCGGGGGCTCATCCCCACTCACAACAGACGCCATTACAATCAGCGCCAGTACCACCAGCAGCGAGCGATTCAAAGCCATTATCACGTCTCCCACTGCAAACACAGAGAGAAAAAAACGTGAATTTCAAGCAGATTTAACTAGATTTCAATAGGATGAGAATGAGCTTCTCTTCTTACCTCAAATGGCAGCGGCGATTGGGCAGATCTGAGGAGGGTGTTGTCTTAAACTTGGAAATGGGCAAATGAAGAAGGAGGAGGAGAAGAAGGAGAAGGAAGAATCGTTAAAGGGAGGGGTTAGATCGAGCGTCTCTTTCAGCTTGTAGACGCCATTGATTGAAGCCATTTGAGCTCTGGAAGAAGGTACTGAGGGAGCGGGGAATGTGGACCGTCCGATTGAAGATTGATGGTCAGCATTTCCAGGCTGGAAAAGGGGCCCACCGAAATGTTGCACCGACACTTAAAATTCGTTCGATAAAAAAAAAACAAATAATAAAAATAAATAAATAAATAAAATTAAGTGTCATAGACTCAATATAATTGTTGATTTATTATTATTTGAGCGCCTATAAACTTATATCTCTAAATTTTGGCATTTGTATCATGATATTAAATTAATTTAAATTCTAATATTTTATAGGTACATCAATTTAATTTTTCTCTAAATATCGTTTTGCCGCATATCGTAAAACTTATAATTTGAGTCAATTAGCTTCTAGATTTTCATAAATTTATGAATTTAGACAATCTATTAGTATTACCTTTGGAAATATCTCATGCTTTAATTTACAAACGTGTATAAGTTTCTTCAAATTTTGGTTTTACAAAATAGACAAATAGAGTAAATATATGGATGATTTTTTAAGGAAATTATGACTATTAGTCTAAATCGATTCATTTATGAAAATTTAGGGATTTAATTGATACAATTATAAATGCCACGCAATATTTTTTTCCAAATAAAACGTAATAGAAAGTGTAAATTGATATACTTGCAAAAATTCAGAGTTTAAATTAATTGTCTTATTAGTTTTGAGTTAAAAGTGATACAATACCTAAAGTTTAGGGGTATAAATTAATATTTTCTATATTTATTTTCTCTTTTTTGAAATTGATATATCGTGTATATGCGTGCAAAAATTTCATACTTCTACTCCTTGAAAATTATACCAATATAAACCTCAAATTTTATAATTACTGAGTCAATTTAGGGTGTGTGAAAATTAATTCATTAATGTTTTTAAAATTGAATCTTCACGAACATCCAAATTGATTAACTTATAAAAGTATAAAATTTTATAGGTTGTTTTCAAATATAGGAAAATGAACTGAAATATTAACAAATATAGCAAAACTTCATCGTCTATCCACAATAAATCACGATAGACTATAGACACAAATAGTAGATTGAGATATTTTGCTATTATTTGTAAACATTATAACAGTTTTGTTATTTAAAATAATTTCTCAAAATATATTAAATGCAATTATTAATTTTTTGTTTTTTTCAAAAAAAAATATATTTATTTCTCAACTTCTTTAAAAATACATGTTTGAACTCCAAAGTTTTTTAGAGAAAAAAAAATACAGTTTTTAGATTTTTTTTTTCTCATCTTTCAAGCCTAAACTTTTTAAAAATCTAAAAGGTAGGCTAAAGAAATGGGCTGTATTTATAAGCTAAATTTAAAATATATATATATATACTTTTTAAAAAAACATCCTCCAACCAACCTTTGTGTTTTTATCTAATTTTGCTAGATCTAAATGTAAATAAAATGAATGAGCTAAAGTAATATACTAGTAACTACTTTGCATCACTTCATTTTTTGGCAAATTCCAAAAGGATGGTATTTGCAATTTGCAACTCTTAAATTTTTAATTAAAAAAATAAGTTAATTAAAAAAAACTGAATTCTAAAACCTATACAAATGTTAAAATCGGATTCTTTTTATAGTTGTGGAAATTAGACCCCTACTTTTAGTGATAAAAACTCAACACGTTGCGAACTTTCATAGGCATGGTCAAATACATTCTATAAACTAAAAAAATTATCCATGTACCAGCCAATAGCAAACAGAATTCAGCCAAAAAAAAAAAGAAAAGAAAAAGATATAAAAGTCTAGACTCAATCATGAAAACACTTGGATAGAATGTTCCCAACTTAGAAATAAAATATTAGAATTATATAAATTGACAGTATCAAGCCAATTGGAAGAACCAAATACCCAGAAATGTGGTAAACCATAGGAATGCCAAAGCTGGTTACAAACTTCATTAAAAAAATAATAATAAATAAATAGTAACTTATTACAGTATTAATTACAGTACTAGTACCTTAAGAAAAATAGCACACTAAGTCAAGTATATGATTTAAATTGTGCCACTTAGTATTCAAGTGTGGGGTTCAAATTGCACAGTTAATTAAGTTGTGGATCTAAAGCATAAAAGTTACCCTTTTTACCAGAAGACTATATATTATAAACCACTTGATTTCCAAGACTATGATATTTTGCTCATATATGTATTTACACAATGATCAAAACCAGCAAAAGAAATGAGTTAAACATAGCTGTCTAAACATATATATTTGATAAGAAACAAATTCTATTGATGTATAGCTGTATAAATATATCAACCAAAAATCGATTAATAAACATATCAACAGATGCTTAAAATTTTGAAATTGGCATTATATTCGTCATCTCGTTGTCCAGCCCTCAGGTGAAAAATAAATTATTAATTAAGAAAAATTTTGGTATGGGAACAGAGATATGGCCTCTAAAACTGCAACAGCAGTTAGATTCTGCTCAAAATAATGTGCTGAAATAATTAACTAAAGAAACTGAGAATTCAACACAAGGAAAAATCATGCAAGGAAAGAACTCCACTATGTTTCTACCAGAGCATTGAGGACAAGATTAACCACCACCCCAGCCTCCTAGTCCTCCCAATCTACTCTCCTACTGTCAAACCAAATCCAAATTTGTAGTCTTTCTTCCTGTGATCAATCTGCATTACATAAGATTCAGCCAAGTGAACATGTTAAACAAGTGCCTGCTGTTTAGAAAAAATAAACTTATTCCCTCACGAACATGAATCGTTGTCCTGTTATCTACTTCTAAAGAACGTTTTCTTCCCAAGTCCTAACCATATTCAAAGTTAGAAAATCCCTTTTTTTCCAATTACTCTCAACAATGAATACACGACTATTCTCCCAAGATAACTATATGACCTAGGCTACATTTAGATGTCAAGAAAACTCTTAAGATATGAAATCCATCCTAGAATCTTAGTTAGGTGCCACCATGACTTGAACTGATTCCTTCTAATTCCTTTATTATTTATATGACCATTATTACCGTGGCTTGAACCCATTCAGTCTCAGGCTTTATTTGGCCAACCCAAGGTAGTTGAAGAGTTGAACTTAATGTAAAGAAAACTATATACCTCTGCGGAAAGGATGAAATTAACACCCATATTTAGCCGCTCTTCAAGGAAAGCAGCTACACAACCATTGGAATCAATCTTCCCTCTAAGACGGCACTGCAACAACCACAATAATTATACATCTTCAGTGACAGGAAAGTATTCAAACTGAACCTATTCGATGTTCTGATAGGCAGATCAGAAGTTATCAATATAATTGTTGGTGAGTTTAACCTGAAACGCACAATCAACAGTTGAAGAAACTGAAATTTGACACATTGATCTTATAATACTATGGGATAGAGAGTAAATAAAACACAGCAAAAGAAACAATTCAGTACTCAACATAAAACCATCAGACTAGTCATAACCGGCCAGAAAAGCCAACGAAAGATTTAAACCATTGTTGTGCATTGTGTGGCTACCTTAGATTTGGTCAGGGAATTTGAATGAAAAGAAAAATACCGAATCTTCAACGGAAAGGAATGGGATTGTGGAGGAGTCTTCAAAAAGTCGACTAAGTTTCATGGCTCCTCATGGTGTTCTCTCTTAACAATTTTTCTTATTGAATTCTCACTGTTAGCAATTCTAATTGAGGGGCTTTCTGATAAGTTTTTTTTCTAAGGGTTGTGATTATTCATAAACGAGTTTAGTGATTCATGGTGTTCTTGGTTGTATCTGTGGTTGAGATTTCCGAGTCTTTTTCCTTTCTCTATTCAATGCCAACTTTCCAGTATAAAAATGTATTTCCTTTTTCTAAAAAAAATGAAGTCCTCCACTGAGGACTTCTGCACGACCTAAACTTTTACATTTTTTGTATATCACCGTCCATAAATGCTTACCACTTTCTTATGCTACAACTATTTGCTTCACTTGGAAGTATGTAGTATGTACACAATACACCCATTTGGATTGAAAGATATGCCTTACTCTTTTTTCTTGGGGTTTCGATTCCCAGGGCTCCACCACAGTTCAAAATTTTGGAACAGTATGCCAAACTTTACTGCCTTCCTTCTAAAAAAATTTATGTTATTTTTCTGGTAACTCCTTTGCAACCTTCCTTGGCAAAAGGTTGGAACAGTTGATAGAACTGCATTACTTGGTGTAAAATGACCATATCGATTAAACAAAAATTTCTCCATTTTCCTAGCTTAATCAAAATCTTGAGCAATAAGGGTCCGCAACAAAATTGGTGAGTGATATTAGGGCTTGATGCCAAAAGTCAGCTCTTCTAGCCAGCAGCATCACCAAATAATTCATAGAAATCTTCCATTATGCCGTACTCACAATAACACTATATCATTTGCAAAGTACAAATAAGCCCAATGATTACCAACACAAAATACTTCAATCCCTCCAATAATTTTCTCCTTCACGAATAAAACAGAAACAGTAGTAGAGGAAATGAATTGCGTATGACATATATTTTGTATTATAGAGCATTCACAAAACAAAAGCTACCTGTCGAAGAATGTAGTCATAGCCAAGACTCGATATTACATCTCTTGACATGTAGTTATACGTGAAATCAGATGCCAATGAAACCTAAAATAAGGAATAAAAAATGATATAAGCTACTATGAAAAACAAATTACAATATTTGATGATTCTACCACCTCTATTTCCATCCTCTTCATTGTGCATTTTCTTTTTTCTAACATTTTTTGGCTTGCTATGCTAGGAGGTTATGTTGCCCCTTTTATGTGCAACGTAATAATATTTGGTTATTTACAAATGTTAGTTGTTTCTAGTCAGCAAAATGTGCTGAAGCAATTTACTTACCTTCTCAGACACTTTCTGAACGTAGCTCAGAGCTACCATACCTGTGCTGGCAACTTGTCCAGTGGCAACCTGCAGATTAGAAAATTGAACCAGATTAAGGATCATCAAAGTCAAATTTGTATCATTATTAGGAGTAAAATTTTCACTTACATGAGAAGTTTCCAAAAAACTGGCCGTCAATCAACAAATACAATATTTTTTTGGAAAAAAAAAAGAACTAGATTAAATGTCTGAATACTATTACAATGGCACAAAGTAATCCAAGATCTCCGATAACATATTAATATTTAATGGGAGAATAGTGGAGAATGATTTTTGGAATATCGTGCACTCTTATCGAAAAGAGTCGCTTCATTCCATTTTATACATATACATTTAAAGATATTGTTTATTTGCTAGTTTACTATTAATAGTTGGTTATATTGCCATTTTATGGGAAAAAGCTAATGTATCTTTTTAGTTCTTAAACAAATGTTTTAATAGTGTCGTTTAATTCAAATGTTGTTTGTTGTTCTTCGATATAAGAACTTGAAATTGTACTTCCATTGTATTTTTTAAATATGTGTCCTTGATTTTACACCTACTTCATAATTTAATTTTCAACAGTTCAACATGTGAGGATGGACATTAAAACCTCATTAACCATTGAGCCAAGATCTATGCTTAAATCAATTAAGCTAGGCTCAGGCACTCTTTCCTTTTTAAAAAAATAATAGAGGTATCGAGGGGACGCCACACCTTGCAACATGCACATTGCTCGCCCTGCTAATCTCTTTAGATAACAAGACATTCTAATTTATTAAGTTTTCCACCCAAAACACTGCAGTCAAGACCTAGGAGAAAATATCCAAACAGCCAAACTCTCACCTCCAGCGCCACCCCTTTGAATAGTGGTTGATTTCTTAAAATTTTAGTAAGTTCGGTAAAATAAGTAAATATCTCTACATTGTAATCAACTAAGTTATTCTAATGTTTCTTTAATTTAAATATACTAACTTTTTAAACAATTTAGTCATTTATATGTGTAGTAATTAAGTTATTGAAAAGTGAAGCCAGGCTAAAAACTTCACTTGCATTGCACATGGCAATGAAATATAACAAGAGTTAAGGAAAAAGTCATAGAATGATGACAATTACTATACCATCTTATCTGTGTTGTATCTTGCAGCATAACCAATACCAGACTTTCTGTGCTGACCAGCCCAAAATACTTCACCACCCAATGATAGATTAGGTGATACACTCTGCAAAAGAGAACTTTTATCAGCATAGTCTCTTTATGTCACACATTGGAGAAAAAAATGGGTCAGGAAAAGTCATAACATGAACAAAGCTACTAATAATTTCCCAAACTGTCAAGGAAATAGGCAAGAATGTCTAGACTATTGCTCCATCTCCCCCTCTTTTACCATCAAGGACAGTAGAGCGTGAACATCAAGGGATTATGTGCAAAAAGAAACGTGCCTTTTCTTTTTTGAATAAAAAAATTGTATAGTTATGATGAAACAGAAACCAAGTAAAACAAAAGGATCAAGATTATTAGCAGTGGAGTGCCAAGGAGAACAAGAATGGGGTGTGCTGGCTCTGAAAGAAGGAGAGAGTGGGTTGTTATTAAAACAAAATCAGATCATTAATACAGAGGCCTACAACACCTACATGTGTAAGTGTGTATTATAGTTAGCGAGTGCAAAATTGTAATTGTATAAACTAGGATCTGCACCAGGTGGAGAAGAATATGATTCTTTATCAAGTACATTCCCTAGCAAAAAGGGAGGGAAAAGTATGAAAAGAAAAAGGCAATCCAGTTGTCAAAATAAATGCATACCCCAAAAAGGTGGAGTAACAAAGTCCAAAAGAGAAACTATAAAATGAATTCAATCTCCAATTTAAGAAAACTTTATTCAAGTGTTTGAAAAATTCTCCCAATACGAACCAAAACTTCAAAACTTGTACAAGGCTATCAAGAATGCTTGAGCAACCATAATAGGACAGGATAACATAATAATATAACCCAATCAGTATTGTACCTGAATGTAACTTGCTCCAAATAAGGCACCATTGCCTAATTGAAACTGGGTTCTGAAGTCTCTGCCCTGATTCAAATATAGTTTCAATTGACAAAAACAAATGCATTAATACTTTTTTATGGAAATTTTTAACTATTTAACCATAATAGAGAAAAATTATGAGAACATGAATTTTAACTAGAATAATAGTTGACATTTTTCATCAGCTAGCATTAAATATTAATGTAAATATATTTGTACAATTTCTGGAAGAAGAGAAGGCCAGCAAACGGAAGAAATCCAACTGAGACCATAAACATGCTTGCTAAGGAAAAAAAATGTGACACTTTGACGGGGTTGAGTAGTAACTATAGCATATAAGTCATGTTGATAACAAATATTGATCACTATGCAATAAAAATGTGCAAGATCATAAATTTTCCAAGACTTGATAACCTTATAATCGAAGTTGACCATGCCATGCGACATATGTGGCTCATTTGTCAGCTGAAAAAAAAGGGATGACATCAGCAAACAAGACCAAAGGAGAAGAAAGTATGACAGCACCTGATAATTAAACGATAGAAGAAACCATGATCACCTGTGCATTGGCCTTTAAAGTGAGATTGTCAGATAAATCGCACTTCACTCTCGCATTCAGCCTACCATCAGTAAGTATCCTCCCAAAGAGCATCAACTACATACCAGTTGGCAATGCCATCAGGTTGCAGTTCATTTATGACAACGAAACAACAAAAAACATTCAGTAAGTGGCCTTACCTTCGGGTCTATATAGTTGGCACCAAACTCATAAGTGGCAGTAGGGATTTTGACAGTTTCGGTGGATTGGTTAGGAATCTCAATAGGTCCCATAAACACACTGATCAGTCATCGATGGTTGATAAAGCATAGTTATCAGCTAAGTCAATTCACTGTGTGACCCAGAAGAAAAGACAAAAGGAAAAAAAGTCTGAAGAAACTCATCACCAAAGCAAAACTACCTGTGGCTGAGGGAAAACTTTTGATTGAGTCCTTTGGTGAAATCAAATCGCATCCCTTCAAATAGTTCCGGCTTTAAGGACACTGCCAAAGCAAATCAAACATATAAAATAACTCAGTCGCACAATGCATCAGTTTAAGAAACCAAAACTCACGTTTCCGAATTCCTTGTTTCAACTAAAAACTACGAAGCCCACCATTGCTACAAGCATTCCACACCTCAAGAAATATAAATTTTTCCAAGAAAAGAAATCAAGCGATCTCAGATATCCTCGATGCAGCGACAAGAGCAATCAAGTAAAAGGGGGGGTGGAAAAGAGAATTACTGAAAGCTTCACGGTGAATCTCCTCGTAGGGGATCGGGCAAGGGAGGTTCAAGTAATCGACCTTCTCGTCCTCTATCTTCTTCGGTGGGACGGGAAGGGCAGTAGCCGCAGCCGCAGCAGTGGCGGCGGTCGGAGGAGCAAGGCCCGCCATTGTGTAGAATCAGGTAAAGGGAATGGAAGAAAAACAAGCAAGAAACAAGTGTAGAAATGGCGATGGGACGATCGAAAAGGCAATGCGAATGAGATTGATTTGAGTTAGGTGTAGCGATCAGAGAGCGAGAGAGAGAGTAGGGTTATCTCCCTCTAAACCCCGGAGAGAATGCAAACGCTCTAAAACCCTAGGACCAAGTTCCGGCTTGTAAGATTTTCCAAAGGAAAAAATTATTAAATTGTTATGTATATGTTTTCTTTTTCTTTTCTCTTTAAATGACTCGTCCATGTATTTAACTTTTAGGTTTGGTTTTAGTTTGATGTTATTAGTTTCACGGTTATTATTACACTCGTATGTCAACTAATGTTGGATTTGGCATTTTGATGTTATTAGTTGTTATTTACTGCTCTCAATTCTTATTAAAAAAAAACCTATTCTCAAATATTCGATTTTAATCTTTTTAATAAATTTTAAAATTACTTTTTATTACTACAATTATTATTTTCTCTTTTTTAATACGTGGGCTGAGGGAATTGAACATTTGATTTTAAGATTGATAGTATAAACATTATACTAGTTAATTTATGTTCATTTTGACTATTCATACTTTATTGTTGTATTTAAGAAAAAGAAAAGTTAAGTTATATACTTTTAAAAAATCTTCTCATATATGAATTGTGGAAATATATTAATGTAGCATCTTTTTTTTTCTTGTTAATTTTTCCTCAAATAATAGTCACTAGTGGCTTTATTTATATATACTATGAAAGTATGTACATAGTATATTTTCTTGCGTGAAAATTATTATTAATATTATTTTGTCGGTTTAGATAAAAGTTAATTTTGAATTACTATTGTTCAAACAATATTTTGAAATAAAAAGATTATTTTGTGAAAATAAATATGATTCTATTGATTTACAGTAATGTTATCGTCTCTAATGTAACTCAAAGTAGACTCCAATAACTACATGGATGTTAAAGGGGATGTTTAAGGCTCTTAGTTGATTATCACAATCGGTAGGTTATAATCATTTGCATGTTTGAGTGTCTATTTTAGTCTAGGCATGAAATAGTAAACACGGTAACAAATAACAAACAGTATAATAAGATAAAATTGAAACAGTGATACTATTCTTAATTGTAGGTTATAATAGTTCAACACACCAACTATTACAATTGGTGATGGAATGGGCTGTAATGCTCAACTTAACCCACTTGAAGCTAGGTTAACTTAGCTTTGGGTTTAACTACCACGTGGTATTATTTGATTAGCCTAGTTGACATCCCGGATGGATCAAAGGGTAGACAAGAGGTGTTATTTGATATGACAATTTGTATGTCTTTTAATTTAAAATTAATAATGTAGCTGTAAGCACCTAATTTGTAAGCACGTTCAAAAGCTTTAAGTGAATTAATATTAATAACCTCATTTTGTAAATTAAATCAAATTAAAAAAAAAAAAAAAAGAGAAGATAAGGAAGGGGAGAAGTCGGTTATCAATTTTTATTGAAGGGAAAACTTTGCCGACTTATTTCTCTTCATTTCCAAACTCATTTCTATGCTATCTTTCAGCTGCACATCGTGGAGAGGTTGAAGAAGAGTTCTAGGGCAAATTCGTGCAAGGTTTTGGACGGTTTCATGGTAAAACTAAAGCTGAAAACAAAAGCTTCATCTGCTGTCGCACAGTTCGAACCAAGTTTGGTATTTGGTGAATATCGAGCTGAAGAGATTGAATTTTGGGCTGAAATTTTAAGGTTAGTAAGTTAACTCAATTTTGAACAACTTTTATGAAGGATTCCTGAGTTGAAATGGAATAGAAATATGTAAACTTTTAGCTGGAAGTTACTGATACAAAATTTATGTGCAATCTGGAGTAACGCGAACAAAACTTGCAATATCTAACTAACAGGGATGAGTTAAGCCACGAAAATTTGAGGTAAGCTAGAAAACATGTTTCTCTACAAGTTTGTAGAAGGAACGAAGTTCTAAATCTGGCTGAAAATATGACTTTAAACTGACAGAAGTGAGAACAAAAAGAAAAGGAGGAAACTCTGCTGTCGGGTGTCGTTAGGAAGCTGTATGGCTGAGAAATTGGAGTGTGAGTAGCGAGACAAATCTCGCTAGTAATGCAGAGGAGGTTTTTGTCTCACAAATCTCACTGACTCTCGCTCGGTGTCGCTCCTTAGGTAATCTCGCTAGTCTCGCTTATTCTGGTGTCGCTAGTGCCGCGTACCTGTTGTGTAATTTCGTTAGTAATCTCGCTAGTAAGGTGAAATCTCGTTGGTAATCTCGCTAGTGACATAGAATCTCGCTTATTATGTTTATTTTAGAAAAGAAATGGAGTCTCGGTGGTGAATCATGATTAAAGTTTAAGTATGCACATTTAACGATCATGTAAAGGAAGTTTAAGGAAAGCGTAATGTGAGGAATGTGTATTTACAGGCTAAGAAGAGCTCGGAAAGGCATATAATCCGCTCAGGGCCTAAGGACAAGTTGTGAGTGACACTTTTCTTTCTTTGAAAACGAAATTTATTGAAAATGTTTAGTTTGGTTTTTCTTATGAGATATGGCTTTGAGATGAACTGTTTTCTTGAAAAGCATGATGTTTGATGATATTGTTCACAAGACATGTTTTATCCATTTTCTATAAGATGTTGAATGGCATGTTGTGAAATGTTGTTTATCGTGATATATCTGATTTTTCATAAAAGATTTTCATGAGAACTATTTACGTATAATACTGGTTTCTAAAATATTTTAGAGGAGGCTCAATGCTGAAGGACATGAGAAGACATGTGAGTTTCCCCGGGACCTAGTACTGCAGGACTCTTAGAAGGTACTTGAGCAACCCGCGATATTCCTATGTGCACATAGAGGTTGTGATGTTGGGTGTGTTGAGTATTGCTCCACCCCAACTAAGGTTGTTATTGATGTCGGGTGCGTTGAGTTTTACTCCGCCTCAACTAAGGATGTTTTCGACGTCGGGTGCGTTGAGTCTTGCTCCGCCTTGACTAAGGGAAAATTTTGAGAACGAACTAATTTTCGTGTACAATCATTTTGGCATGAACATATGTGATTTGATTACGTTGTTGAAAATTATGATTTTACAGAAATGATTATTTGAATCACGTTTATGTATATGGTGTTATAATGATTCTAACATGCCTGTTTTCAAACAAAAAATGGTTTTACAAAATTAGTCATTCACGGGGCTTTTAGCTCACGCTTTCCATGTTTTCTTTTCCTCCCAGGTAACAAGGACGTTCCTGGTGCATTGCCTACTCCAACTCACCCTGCATAAGCTTCGAGTTTCCAAAAAAAATCTGTCCTGTTTTGAAGTGTTGCTTGTATGTAAACCTTATATAGGTGGCATGTAGACTCAACTGTGTGTTTACTGGGAATTGAAACATGGTTTGTATAAGGTCTTTACGAATGAGTTGTAAATTTGAATTATCAATACATATGAAATTCCTATTATGTTATGGTTTGAAAAGTATTAAGGAGCAATACGTATGTTCTAAACAATACAAGATTAGTGGGTAGAAGTGGATGGTATGCGTCACAAGAGGGGTGATGTATGCTGTCCTCACATCTCCTTTTAGATTATGTAAGTAATTTGAGAGGGGGATGTGACAATAGTTATTTGGGATTAGTCGAAATTTTTCAGTTCACCAACTATACTTACATAGTATGATTATAATTTAACGGAACTCAAAATACATGGACCTTCTTGAAATACAATGAGTGTTACGCATATGAGTTAGCCTCTCTATGAACCTTTTGTTTTTTCTCTAACATAAAACATTGTTGTTGTTAAATTTTGTTGATAATCATGCTCCTAATTTGGTCGACAAACATTAAATGAGAGCTTAAAAAAAGTTGAAACTTCTACATGCTTCTAAAAAATTTAAAGGCCAAATATTTTCCAAAACACACCGCATGCATCCTATTGAGGGAGCATTACCCGTGGGTTGAACATTAAAAGAAAAATATTTTCCAAACTCCTCTTTTCTCCATGTTGACCTGAGTTACCATCCTTCCTATGCATGGTGAAGCATCTTACGGGAGCTAAGTTTATTCTCAAAGGTGGATGTTGGAAGATTGGGGATGATTGATCTATTTGTATCTATTCATATCAATGGATCCTTAGAGAAATTACTTTCAAATTTGTTTTTTTATCGAGATCTTTATCTATGTCTACTGTTGATAATCTTATATGCGATTGGTAGTGGAACCAATATCTGATAGCTGAACCCTTTTGTCCTAATGATGTTGACATTATTAAGAGTATTCCTCTCGATTCTTTACCTCAACCGAATATTGTCATGGAAAAATTATGGAAATCGATGTGGGCCCTCTCTAGTCCACAAAAAGATGAATTTTTTTTGGTGGCATGTCTGCCTCAACCCTCTCCCTTCATGTAATTCTTTGGCTGAACATTCGATCATTGTCAGTGGGGATTGCCCTTTATGTAATCATTCCTTTGAATCGAGCATCATGCTTTTTGGGACTACAAGGGAAGTAAACAAATATGGACCCTTTTGTCTCATATTCTTTCTCTATTTGACATGCACTACTTTTATGTTGTTTCTCTCTTTTGCAATGTCTGTGAGATTTTAAACTCGTTGGACATTTGAGTTCCCTCGCTCATTCCTTGTGCCATTTGGCATAGACACAAACTTCTAGTTTTTTATGGCCACATATCTCCCCATTTTGATCTTATTCGTTGGATGATGTCCTTGTTTGAATCATTTGATCAACATACTGTGATGTTGTTCAGGTAGCTCAAGCTCCTTTTATCATTGAGGAGACCTCCAATTGGTTAGCCCTTCCGCTTGATTCTTTCAAGGCGAACTCCGATGTGACTTTCCTAAATGGCTACGTAGGTATTGGCGCCATTCTTCATGACAAGAATAGCGATGCTATGCTTGTTATGGAGAGTTGTTTTTATGTGACAATTCATGTAGAGCTTGATTAGGCCATTATCGTGTTCAATGATCTTTCTAAAGTTTTTGAGGTTGGCATTTTCCTACTTTGGGTTAATACTAACTCCAAAATTCTTTGGAGCCTTCTGATTGGGAATACTAGATACACAAATGATATTCACGCTTTGGTTGATGCTATTCAAGATATCTATTTTCATGGTTTTCTTTGGGTAAACTGTAGGAGTAATTATGTTGTTGATTCTCATGCTTGTATATTTCAACATTCAATTGTTTGGCTTGAAAACCACACTCAATGGGTGATATATATATATATATATATATATATATATATATATATATATATATATATATATATATTTATAATTGTATTTCCTTTATCCTTAAACTCAGTATTTTCGTTCACTACACTAAAAAAACACCTAGAGGAATAATTAAATAAAATCTTCCTTTGGGTGGACTAAGACTTCAGGATTGTGTTTGCATCCTTAAAAAGTGATGGAGAAATCTTGATCACCTATTATGTTTGTTAAAACAACTTATTTATTAATTTGGCAGGATCACTTTTAATTGTTAAGTAACGTTAAAAGCTTATAAAATACTAGCTTTTAGATTTAGCTTTCTAAAAAGTTTGTTACCTTCTTAACCATTTAAGCAAATATATTATAATAATATCATCTTATGTTAACATATTCTGTCACGTCAATTTTTCAATTTTTTATAATAATTATTTTCTTAATTTTTTTTTAATAATCCAGATTAAAATAATTAATTGAAATCCATATCTTATAAAATCATTCTTTTAATACTCTGCCTATGTTTTCACAATCCAATATAGATATTAAAAGTTAAAAAAGAAGTAGTTTTAAAAAGCTCGATTTTACTTTTAAGATTTGACTAGGAATTAGAAATTCAAGTAATTTTTTCAAATATATATGAAAATCATTCTTGAAAAATTGACAGATATAAATATCAATTTTATAAATTAAAAACAAAACCATTATCAAACACCATTGAATATATTCGTTTTGTTTCACATATTTTCACAAATTAAAACCAAAGCGATTATTATTAAAAAATCTTAAAAACTCGTCTAGCTTGAATTTTATCTTGAATTTTTCACTAAATTAAAGATGAACAGTTAAAATGTGACTTAACGAATGGATTGGTAGAAATAAATAACTACTAATTATTCTTAATTAATTATTACTATCAAAATATTATTTATTAAACTGGATTAACATTTATTATACATTTATAATTAATATTTTATATTGTCTCAACAATTTTATTAATTTGATTATTTACTATTATTATTTAAACTAAACAAAACTTCTTCAAATCTTTTTAAGTTAATAAATTCATCTACAATGTAAATATATTTTTTATTGCCAGCTTAGTTAATTAATATATTAAGTAATACTAATTTTAATTTATCATCTTGTATTTATTTCTCCAATAACACTATATTCAACCCATTATAATTTTGTGAGAAAAATATATAACAAACATAATATTTAATTTCTAAATATTAAATATTTTCCATATTCAAACACAAATTTAATATTACATATTTAAAATTCAATCATACATTTAATATTCTAATATTGAAAAATGATTGTAAATTATAAAATCATTGAAAATATCTTCAAATATAGCAAAATGGTATAATTAAAAATGAAAATTATTTATCATTGTTGCTATATTTATAAATAAATCAGTCATTTTGTTACACTTACATATGAAAAACCCCTTTAATATTCACACCCATCAAATAGTTCATCATCCAAACATTCAAACATGCCATTTTAAATGCTATCTAATTGTGACCAAAATATCTCGCTCTCGGTCAAAATTGAGTTTGGTTTGTTTTTTTATTTTTTATATATTCTTCTTTGATAATAGGTGAGATGGGAGAATTACACCTCTAACTTTAATTAAACTATGTTTGTAAATGCATGAAGAAAGTAAACGTGACTTCCCTACCACGTTTTGTGGCAGAAGAGAATAATATAGGTGAAAAAGAGAACAACGAAGAGTTAGCCGCTTGGGACAATTAATAGGACATGCAAACTTCAATGGATCATTGGGTAGTGCCCTTTCCTTGGAGACTCTTGGATTCTCACTTAACAAAAGATCCCTTATCATTCCAAAGTTTCAATTTAGTCCGTTAACACAAAACTTTCGATATCTTTTATCTTAGTTAATTACATATGTAATAACTAATTGAGACATGCTCACTTAGACACCAATAACTTGAAAATAAAACTTTTACCATAGTAATTCTTTTAACAAATTTTCCGAATTTGACAAAAAAAAATGTATATATATATATATATGTATACATATAATCGTGATAACAAAGGTAGTTATCCAAAATTTTTTCCGTTTATTTTTATTTTGTTGTTAGTACAATACAAATTGGAGTTTTGAATCATAAACTTTTTGATTGCTAACAATTGCTATATGTTAGTTGAGTTATGTCCACTATGACAGTTATCCAAGTACTATTAGGCTATTAATAAGGTTTGTTTTTCTGAGGTGACTAAAATAATTTAACATCATGTTATATAGCTAATATTTTAAACTTGATTGCTATATTTAAATTTTTATTTTTAACTAAAAAAAAAGTCAATGTCAATTTATTATTGAGAACCATAAAATGTCATTAATGTCAAAACATTGAAAAAAATAAAATGTAGAAAAAAAAAGGAAAACTAAACTCAATTATTTCAAAGCTTATACTCCCCAATATAAACTCAAAATTAGAAGAAATAAATCAAAGGGATCTCAAATCGCAATCACTTTTTCTTCGGTGAAACAAGAAAGAAATCATAGTGAAACAAGAAAGAAGAAGAACAAGAAAAAGCAGTAGCGAATCCTCTGCAGTGGGTCTCATTGGGTCCATGAGCTGATTTCTATCTTACACACTCGAAAGACTAACGGCTTCTCATTCTTCACCTGAATTTGGAGTCAAAATTTCGTTTAGGCAGCCATGGCCTCCGCTCCGATGAGGATTGTCTTTGGTCTTCTCACCTTCGTCACCGTCGGCATGATCATCGGTGCGCTTTTTCGCTTCTCTTTGTATTTTTCTGTTGATTCTATGCATCGGTGTTTTGTGCGGCTTGTTATTTACTCATTCGATGTCAAAATGGAGATTGATGATGTTGTTGTGTTTGGATGAACTGGAGTGATTAGTGGCTTTACGCTTTGTTGAGGTATCCGTCAATGTAAGTTAAATCTGAGTTATGTTGCAAGCCTGTTTTAAGAGGAGCTTCTGCGTGCGATTTTTCTTTGAGCTGGCTTCTTTAGAGGAGCGAGGAATTACTGGTAACATTAGCGAATTACGTTGCTTCTTTCTTCCTCCACTTTCTAATTGTACAGTTGCCGGCTCTATCTGAGATTGGCAGCTACACTGTGTCGACGACGACTTGCAAATGTTCCTTTGCTTCTCATTTTCTGCAATTTAGCTGTTCCGTGGATTTGACTTAATGGAAAGGAGAAAACTCTCCTCCTTTTATTTTTCCAATAATTAAACGTTGCAGCTTTTATGAATTGAACCATTTGAATGGTGAATCTTCGTACCATCTGGCTGGATTCTTTGTTCGCATTTGATAAAATTTAGCGCCTTGATTGTGTTCCTGTACTTCTAGAGAACTATGCAAAGTTTTGACTGATAAGGTGCTTTGGTAATTGCAGGTGCTTTGTTGCAACTAGCATTTATAAGAAGGCTGGAGGACACTATTGGTACTCTTCTTGGTTTATTTGTCTTCTAGGATGTAAAAACATGAAGTTATAATGAAAGTATCTTATATTTGGAAGGAGGACGAGCACTTTTGGGGTTGGATTTGGATAATTTTGAATCTTGCATTTCAATTTTATTTTCATTCATGTTTCTGGAGAAGTGTTGTTATCATGTCTACTCGTAAATAAATAAATATGTAATTTATCAGAAACAACAAACGTTCATTTTTGACTAACTTATCCATCAAATCCTTTTTTTTTTTTAGATTACTCTCTTCTTCCCTCTTCAGAGTCAAAAAAATCTTGAACTTCTAGCATAGTAGTAAGCATTTACTTTCTTTTTTTCTTCTTGGCTGCTTGGTAAACTAAGACAAATACAACATTAACATTGTATCTCACCGTCTTGTCTCGAATTCTTACTCTTTTCTCCTGATTTTCATTTCATTCGACTATTTCTTACGCAAAAAATAATGTGAACTGTCGTCCTCCTTCTAAAATCAATAGCATTTCGTCGGAATAGGCATATTAAAGATCCCTCATTCCAGGGGGCAAAATGTTTCAAAAAAGGCGGCGGCCCGGTTTGAAAATACCAACTAACACTTTCTTATCTATAAAATGTCGAGGAAATAGCAGAAGGATACAGTCAATATGCAGTATGAGTTAACTTATTTTGGTTCACACTAATAGAAAAAGAAAGTTGTTCAAGAACATATTTGAAATCCCTAAGAAACTCAATTCTATAGCATGCACCATAGACATACAGATATTACAAGGCTAAGTTCCATGAGAAAGAGGAAAAATGATCAGATGGAAAGACTTGCCGGCTAGTAATGTAACATTTCTTTTGTTCAACTTGGCTACAAAATTTCTAACGGCAAGTATATGGAATGGACCAAACACTTGGACTTTGGAGCACATTGAAGATAGTTTATCTAAGTGACTGCACTCATGATAGTTCAATTTGATTCGATGAAGAAAAAAGTTCTTACATAAATATTTTAAAATTATCTGAAGTAGATGCATGGATCTTACTAGGGTTTGAAATATTGTTTGCATACCATAAAACTTATGACTTCCAGGTATTTATTTGGAAGAATGACTGAACGATATAGGCACTTCACTTAGCCAAGAGCTCTTGACGTATCCATGCAAAATAATATCATCTATCATTGCTGACAGCACGGCGTTTGCTGGTTGCTGGATGCCAACCTAAATGTTATGAGGCATGCTTTGTTTTGGTATTACTAAAGTGATTGACTTTTGTATGATCCATGTCTTTGCAGGCACGGAGTTTCTATCTGCTGGAAGGTTACATAAAACTCAGTATGATAGCCAACGTCAATTACCCCGAGGTTGGAAAGATATTATGAAGTCAACTTTTACATAAAAATTTACTCCTATTAAATAACAATATAACATCAGAATTGGTTTAAAGGGGATGTATCTTTCTTCGATTAAATTGATCTGTTTGATCTTCTATGGTTTGGCATGGCTGCAAGTTGTTCATCTATGTTCTTACTTAAAAAGTGGTTTTCAACGTTAGTTTATTTCATATGATGTAGAAAAGATCTGATGGAAATTTGACTTAAATTACAACTTCCAATTTCTTTAGTCATTTTTGTTCTGTTCCTCGATTTTTGACCTAGCAATAATCCATCCACAATTATTACTGAAAGTTTCCTTCTGCATGTTTATAAAAAATTATGATTTCATAATTTTTTTTGTTTCAAAGCAAATTATGTTTTTATTGAAGAACTATACATAATTTTTGTTTGTAATAACCATCATGGTTTGTCCTAGTGGTAATAAAGGACTATGACTTCAATAAAGAACTTAAACGGAACAAGGTCAATCCATGGTAGCCACATATCTATGATTTAATATTTTACAAGTTTGCTCGGCACCCAAATGTTGTAGGGTCAGATAGGTTGTCCCGTAAGATCAGTCAAGGTGCATAAGTTGGCTCATACACTCATAGATAAAAAAGTATTATGATTTTAATTGCCTTATTTTTATTCAGAATGGACCAATTGGAGAACCTTATTTTTTATTATTATTTTAAAATGAACTCCTTTGGTTGGTTGGTTTATTCCTTATCCTATCTTTGTCAATTTTGTTTTCTTATCTGAAACAATTATTTCTTATTCAGAAAGAAAAAACAAATACAGCAATTCTTGTTGGGCTGTTGAATAATCAGTCTGTTTGTTTCTTTTTTTTTTTTGGTGAAAATATCAATGTTGGTATTATGGTTCTAATGGAAGTAAGTTTAAATAGAGTTTTTTAAAAAATAAATCTAGAAAAATCCATGGTGATCACCTACTTATGATTTAATATTCTACGAGTTTCCTTAACACCCAAATGTTGTAGGGTCAGGCGGATTAAGATTTAATACTCTATAGGTTTCCTTAACACTCAAATGTTGTAGGGCTAGATGAATTGTCTTGTGAGATTAGTAAAAAATAAATCTAGAAAAATTAGACTGAGATTTAGCAAACATAATGAGAATGTCCAATTATCAGCATGTTTTTCGCACTGATTTTATTTTATTTTGATTTTGTCTTGTTCATTCTCTTTTTGCTAATTTTCAGGCCTTCCTAATTGGATTAACGACAAAGAAGCAGAAATTCTTCGTCTTGGCTTTGTATGCTTATCACTATTTTTCTATTTATGATTGTCAATGTTATTTTTTTGGTTTTGGGATCTTTGGATGGCCTTGTTATTCATAAAAGTTAGGATATTGAATATGAAAAAAGTTTCTTTATCGTTTGTAAACAAAGTAAAAGTTAAGAACCAAGTAGATTGGGGGAAAACATATAATATGATTGTGTTCAAGAAGAAATGAGTAAGTAGGGTAAAGAATACCATAATTCAACAATGTCCTGGACACGCCCACCTCCTCAATTCTAGAAGAGGGAAGAGATTACTAGACTCTCTATACTTGGCTTGAATCAAGACAAGAGAGTAATTACCAGTAGTCTTGGAAGAATAATTTCATCTAGAAGCATGAGAAGAAAAATACTTGCATATTATATGTAGACAAAAGCGGTCAATTAATTCAAATATGAATGTGCAAATATCAACGACATGTAAATATCAATGTGCAAACATATGAGAGATGTTCTATGAAAGCAGGAAAGATATAATGAAATATTTACATTCATGTACAATCTTTTCTAACATTTAAGTGAAACTTTTTGATCCTACACGTGTGCTTTCTGGGGAATCATTTGCAGGCAAGTTCTCCATGTTATCATTTGATGTTTCCTATCCTAAAAGAAAGTTTCCATTTTATTTTGTGGAATAGGTTAAACCAGAAGTAGTAAGCTGGTCACCACGAATCATTGTATTGCATAATTTTTTGAGCACAGAGGTGAGCATAATCCCATCAGTATGGTAATTCTTTTACTGGGTGTTATCAAGTAACTGCAGATTCTTCCCTTACAGAATTTTTGAAGATAGACAGACTTTCAACTGTCATCAGTGTTTTAAAAAACCCTCTAGGGTGTGTGCCTAGTGCAGGTTTGGTGCCTCGCCTTGAAAAGGGAAGGCTCACAAAATAAGGCGCACATTAGGCACGTGCCTTAGGCTCAGAGCCCTAGGCCTTGGGGTTTTTCACTATTTTCAAAAAATAATAATAATTCGTAAAGCATGTCGAAAGAGTGCTCCTTACTCGAAAAGACTCTGATTTTGTTCCATCCATGTTGAAACATGGGTTATTATCAGGCCATCATTCATGGCCCAGCAGCACTCAGATTTATTTATTATATTTGTTTCTAAGTGTTTGATGGGCTTATGCATATATATGGCCAAATGCATTATACACCACTGCTTGGGTCTAAAAAACTTATATGTATACTCCTTTATACATTCTGATTCAATATATAAAACAACACAAATTTCAATAAAATATAATTTTAAACTTGGTATCAGAGCTATCCAAATCTTCCTGGACTCATACGAAGCAACATTGTTAATACTTCCATCATCTAGAAATGGGCTAAACTCAAGACTCTATGTAAAGTTGAATGAAAACACTATACACTTTGGAAGTCAATGGCTCTAGTTGTTCTAAGGACATAGGTTGGACAGTTTCATATTGGGAACCAAACTCCACCAGAGCTCATAGCTGTTACCAACAAAGACAATCCCTCAACCGAAGCCATTTCAAACCAAGAGCACAAAGAATGGATAATTGTGGATCAAGCCCTTTTAGCATGGCTATATGGTTCAATGGGACAATCCATTGCCCTAGATGTTATAAACCATAAAACCTCCAGGACTAGATGAAAGGCATCGGTGGAAGATTTTCATAATTATTCTCTCCTTTGGTTCTAAGGGTACGAGACTTTCTAACTCTTTGACTTATTTATTTTGTTTCTTGGACACCGTTGTCTTCTTGTTTGTAGAAGGGATGGACATAATAGTAACACACATGGTACTTTTGAAGCCATGGAGCAATGATACACATCTAGGTGAAGGAGAAGGGGCTCTTGGTTTCTTTGCTTCAACTTCGTCTTCCTCAACAAAGTTCTTTAGGAGGAAGGTGCCAATCTCTGTGCCCAACCAAATCAATCCGTTTCGGTGAAGGTTGGTGTGGGGGTTTTATTACCATGGGGGAGGGTGGGATAGTGGAAAGAGGGAGAGGGCGGGGTAGTGGAAAGAGGGAGAGGGCTAATTTTTGAGCCAGGGATGATGAAGGCGTCTTGTTGATTTATGATGACAACTAGTTTGTTAGGAAGGATGTAAGTAAAGTTAGGTCAGGTAGAAGGGGCAAGGGTGGGTTTGATTGTACGTCTGAGGGTATAGAAACGTCCATCTTCGGGCTAGAAGAGGGCAGAGAGAGAGAGTCTGGTTGGTGGCTGAAGGCAAGGTGGGCCTTGGTCCATTGTTTGAGATTTTTGGAGGAGTGGATGGGCAGGAAGCTGGGTTCGTAGGTTCTTTGACTTTGGGGGGTGTTGAGGTTGAAGTACGGGGGATACGGTTGATGTTTGGTGACGGAGGGAAGTAAATGTTTTGTGTTCTTGTAATGTCAACTTAAGAACAAGGGGTGGTACAAAAAAAAAAGCACCTTCTAGTTGTGGGTTGAGAATCTTGAGGGTATGGATCCAAATTGTCGTAAGAAGGTTTGTCAATTGGGTTGAGTTTATCATTTTCTTCATTGGGAGACCTCTGACGGCGGCTCCTTGCCATAGTGATTCTGGCTTTATAACCAAAATTGGATTGACTTGTATGATTAGAGTGGCCTTTGAAGATGAAGGTATTTCTACTTCTGTTGGGACAAATGTTGCACTTCAACTTGATGCTTGCACTTCTATGATGTCCATTTTGGATAAAGTCCTTTTTGGTGTATAAACATAACCCCCACAAGCCTTTCAGATTGTATAAGAGGTCCCAATGGTGAAGGGGCAGAACTTTTATTTTGATCCAACCTCTGTTGATAGAATCTGGGTTTCTTCTAAGAATTTCATGTTGAAGTTTTAGGAGGAAGGATCCAACTTCATGCCAACTAGCTTTGGTGCATAGGTCTTTCCCTTGTTTTCCGTTTACATGGAGGAGGGTTTGGTCCCTTCAGAGACATCTAATAAAATTGGAAGATAGCGGGAATATTAGCATGACCTTTGCGCAAGGATGACACTTACGCATTGGGGGAGGGCTACATTGGGTCGAAAAGGATTTAAGAAGCAAAAACCACTAGATCATGATTTTGTTCCAATCATCATGAAAGTGCTTTCTAGTGACCACAATGGAGGAGTCCCACTGAGTTGAGGCATGCTGACAGGAGGCATTGGGGTCCAAAACATTATTGTTGCTCATGGTTAAGACCACTTTGATGGCAATGACAATAGTATTCCTAACTCGTTGGTCAGAAAATTGGCCATTTTCAATTAAAGTCCATACAATTGGAAATGATTGTGAGATATTTTCTCTTCCTTCCCTTTTGCATGAGATATTTGTGAGACTATTTGGTTCCTTGCTATTTTTTGGCTGGACAGAGATTAAGAAATGTAGGATTTTTAGAAAGTAGATTAAGTTTAG
Source organism: Citrullus colocynthis (assembly GCA_031780015.1). Lineage (NCBI taxonomy): Eukaryota > Viridiplantae > Streptophyta > Magnoliopsida > Cucurbitales > Cucurbitaceae > Citrullus > Citrullus colocynthis. The sequence continues at coordinate 779,421 of QLSR01000171.1, read as the reverse complement.
GATAAAATAAAACATGAGTTGGGAGTGTAATTTTGATGCATAGAAATAAGACCCAGTGATCTTAATGGTGGTGGAACTTTTGACTCTTTATGGTGTAAATTATGTAAATTACGTTTTGTAAGCAAAGGTCTGAGAACTAGAAAGAGGCTATTGCTTTTAAACCTTTAATTGAATGCAATAGGGTTTTCTAGACTCTAGAACTAGCTATTTTTGAATTATTTGGCTTGAAAGAAACGTAAGAACATTTGAGAAAAAAGATTGTATCAAGCTTTTGGTGTCTGAAGCCTGGTGCAATTTAATGCCTTGGTTTGGGCTCTAATCACCAAGTATATTTTCTTTTGATATTTCTCTTTCTTGATTGTTCATACTTCGGAGCTGGGGGGCTTATTTATTATTATCATCATTATTATTTTGTGCATGTTTTTTTTTTTTCTTATGACAGAGAACTTCCCTCAGAGAAAAGTACATATAGAGAATGTAAGGAATCATCCTGGCCTGAAGTTGAAGGAAACTGCAAAAGGGATACTCCAAGTGACATTACTTTTCTTGAGAGGGGAAACAAATTTCATTGATAAAATGAAATAAAAGGGTAAAAACCCCATCACCTAAAGGTGGATTACATGAAAGTTCGCCAATTAACAATTAAATAGAGAGGCAATAGTCCTACCAATACTGAATGCTGAATCACTAATTTGTTTCTACCAATACTCAATGATTTTGCTTTAACCCTTTAAGATCCCCGAGTAATTCAGTTTATTTTTCCAAAGAGCTGCCTTAATTGCATTTTTTCGGGGTACAATTCAGGCCTTTTTTCTTAAGTGAGTGCCCAACAAAAGCTGGTACGGGAGGGTTTTGAAGGTTCTAGAGAGGCAACCTCAATTACCAAATTTATTGAATAATCACCAGCTGGTGGAGGCAAAAGAACTACCAACAAAAAAAAAAAAAAAAAAAAAAAAAAAAGA
>QLSR01000171.1:757052-778183 GCA_031780015.1 Citrullus colocynthis | reverse complement strand
AAAAAAAAAAAAAAAAAAAAAAAGAAAAAAGAAAAAATGACAGCGAAGGTTTCCAGCAATTTGATTGCGAAGACAACACCCCTTAGGCAGGATGCTTAGATTGAAATTCTCCTAAGAACTTGGTCATTCACATTGATGCCAGCCAAAGCCACACACCATGATAATAATTTAATTTGTTGAAGATATTCTATATTTGATTCACATTTGATCATTTCTTTCTGGAGAAGTTGGTAACCTCTAGACATTTGCTAAAAAGAGGCTTGCTTGTAAACCTTCCCAACTTATCATCCAGCCACCTCAGCTGGGTATCATGCTGAGGGATAGGCTTTTACCCTCAAACTTTTTAAGAAAAAGATATCATTTCAGTAATTTCCCCTAGAACAAGATTGTATCATTGTCTTTTTGGTTTTTTGCTATGCTTTATAAATCTCAATTCTAATGGAATCGTATCAATTCTACTTTTGGTTCAAGAAGCCTATATTTGGATAGAGGGACATGATAGCTTCTGTTTTGACTAATTGATTACTTGTACAGGAGTGCGACTACCTTAAGGCAATAGCACTTCCTCGCCTTGAAATTTCCACCGTCGTGGATACAAAAACTGGGAAGGTATGCTTCTCTGTCTCTTAAAATTTTTAAATGATCATCTGTCTATTAGTTTCAAGCATGATAGATATTTACAATAGGTAGTTGGTTTCTCTTGTGTATTACTTCTTGTCCATACACTATTCTTGCTCAACATTTCTATGAATTTTTTCTGTTGAAATAGACCCTACTTACTGAAAAGAAAATGAATTAACTATGGTTATATATATTGATATTAGTTTCTACTCCGTTTCTTTAAATTTTGGGAGTAAATTCTTTTCTATGTTAATTTTTTGTGAAACTGAAGTTGGTCTCTAATAAATCATGACTTATTGTTATTATGTTTTGGACAAAAGAACCATTTCATGAAGCCAATGGGAGAACAACAAGAAGGGGTTGAACACAAAGGAATTCCCAATGAACAAGAAGGGGAAGCCAAATAGAATAAGGAAAAGAAAATTAATCTCAAAGAAATAACTACTTGAAACCCAAAGGAAATCCTCCCGTGATTCTCCTTCCTTTGAGACATCCTCCTTTTCCTTCCCTAACCAAATATGCTAGCCACATCAGTTTACCTCTTTCGCCGAAAAAAAGGATGTAATTAGATCTCAGGATTTGCATCACAACACAAATGATATGATCGAGAAATTCCTCCTCCATCCGTCGTTCATAGGAAAAGGTTTTATTTTTTTATGGAGGGCAGGAGTGTGTGCCTTGTTGGTGGGACATTAAGGGGGAGAGAAATAATAGAATCTTTTGTGAGGTTGAGAGGGATCCTTATGACATGACATTTGGTCCCTTGTCAACTTTAATGTTTTTCTTTGGGCCTATGTGGCTAGTTCTCTTCGTTTGTAATTATTCGTTAGACTGAAGATCCTTCTCTAGGGTGCTCTCTTTTGTGGGTTTTGGTTTTTTGTATGCCCTTGTGTTCTTTCATTTTTTTCGAATGGAAGTTGGTCTTTTATAAAAGAAGAATGAGCCTACAACTTCAAACACCTGTCAAGACTGGACCTGACACAAATCAATGGGTAAAAGGGCATAAATAGAGGACATGATTGTGTTACTAATGCTCATTTTTGGTACTTGGTGTTTAAACTATCTTTAATTTGAAAAAAGTATAATGTAGCATTTTTTTAATAGCGACATGGAAAAATGATTACTTTTAAATTATTATTTTCTAGTGATGTGGAATTTTTTTTTTTTTTTTTTTTTGTTTTTGTTTTTTTATGAAAGTTCTCTCCCTCTCTCTCTAACCTTGTTGCACCCTTCCTTTCTAGCCCTTTTTTTGTCGTTGTCCCCCCTGCTAGGATCACCTTCCCCCTTACCTAAAAAAGAGTCAAATATTGAAAACCTTCGAAAACCACTCCACCAAGACAATAACGGGGAGTTAGATATTGAATACCTTCCAAAACCACTGTTTTATGGCACTCAAGTCTCAAGTCTTTTACTTTGCTAGAAGATTGGCAATTGAAAATTTTTGTTTATTGTTTATTGGGTGTTGGTATTGAGGATTGGTCTCCTTTATCTTTTATTTTGTTCTTGTTGTTCAATTTTCTATGTTGTATTTTCTCTTTTCTTTGTCTATTTCATTGTACTTTGAGCATCAGACTCATTTCATTACTTCAATGAAAAAGTCTCGTCTCCGTTAAAAAAAAAACTACCTTCCAAAACCACTCCAAGACAATTAGGGAGGAAGAGGCAGGGGTGTTGGAGGATTGACAGTGAAATTTAAAATTAACTACTCATTGATATAAGGAAAAGGAAAATGTTCAAGGATACAACCTACCCAAAGGAGTGAAAAAGAAAATATATATATTAAAAAAGAATAAGATCTCAAAACAGAGAAGTTGGGAAGTTGTGGTGAAACTTGTGAACCAGAGGGAATTTAAGGTTACTGTAACAAACCACTTTTGGCTAAATTGCTGTGGCATTTTGCCCTTGAGCCCAAATCCTTGTGGCAGAGAATTATTGCGAGCAAACATGGCCCCATCTCCGTGGCGAAAGGGGTTAAAGGCATGTACGAAAATCTATGGAAGATATTTCTCTCCAACTCCCTTCCTTTTCCCATCTTGTTTTTTGTGGTGTGGGGGATGGCAAGGAAACATATTCTTTGGTAGATCATAGGATGGGTGTTAGGCCCCTCTCTTCGGCGATTCCTCAATTATATCATTTTTTTAAAATTAGGAACAACTGCTTTCATAAGGTGGGGATAGACCCCTCTCTTCAGCAATTCCTTGGTTATATCATTTGTCCTCTTTGAAAAGTTGTGTCGTGTCGGACTTTTTGGTTTGGTTGGGGAATTTTGTTCTTGTTCCTTTGGTTTCTGTCGACCATTGACCATTAAGGAAACGATGGATGTGGTCTCTCTTCTTTTCTTGGTGGAAGGTTTTGACTTTAGGCTTAGGACAAGGGATGTTCGTGTTTGGAGTCTAAACCCTTTGGAGGGCTTTTCTTGTAAGTTGTTCTTTAGGAATTCATTGGATCCCTCTCCTGTTGTTGAGTCAGTCTTTAATGTTTTTTTGGAGGTTTAAGATTTTAGAGAAAGTCAAGTTCTTTTCCTGGCAAGTCTTGCTTGGCTGTGTGAATACATTGGATAAGCTGGTGAGAAAGATGCATTCGTTAATGTGTCTTTTTTGTTGTATTCTTTGTTTGGAAGGCGGAGGAAAACCTTGATCACCTTCTCTGGGAATGTCAATTTGCGCGTTCTGTTTGGAATGATCTCTTTCAGAAGTTTGATATCTCGGTGGCTCAGTAGAGGGATGTTTGCTTGATGATTGGGGAGTTCTTCCTCTGTCTGCCTTTCAAAGAGAAAGTTCATTTTCTTTTGTTGGCGGGGGTGTGTCGTTATAGTGGGATCTTTGGGGGAGAGGAACAGTATAGTATTTCGCGGTGTGGAGAGGGACCCTTGTCAGATTTGGTCTTTGGTGAGGTTTTCATGTTTCTCTTTGGCTTTGGTCTCAAAGACTTTTTATAATTATGCCCTAGGCAACATATTACTTAGTTGGAAACCCTTTCTTTAGGGGCTTTTTTTTTTCTTTTGTGGGCTTGGTTTTTTGTTTGCACTTGTATTCTTTCATTTTTTCTCTTGAAAGTAGTTGTTTCTATTAAAAAAAAAAAAAGGATAAGATCTCAAAAAAATTTCAATCAAAAGAATAACCAAGAAACCAAGAAGACCTATCAAACCAAAGCTTACTCCAAACAAATCTCAAACAATAACCACAACTGCTGAAAACAAGAACCAATGCAAGAAAAGCTGGCTAAAAGATCTCTTTCCACAATTGCTAAGTCCAAATTGTTTTGACCGGATGTTGAGTAGGATTAAAAGCACATTTAAGAATTAGTAGATATGTGGCACTCCAAAAGACCAAGTACCTAAGTAGACTTCATATTTGACATGTTTATATTATTTACGATTTTGACCCTTGGGTTTAGAGAAGTGCGTTATATAGACTCTCTAACCCTAGAGGCACCTCTATTCCGTAATCTGAATTATTCTCTAATAAAATTGTTCTCTCCCTGCCCCGTGAACCTAGCTAATACACTGTTAGTGAACCACGTAAATCTGTTTGCCGATTATTTATTTTTTTACGTTTTCGGTTTTCTTTATTAGTCGATTCCATAACAATAGCAACTAAGTTGAATGCTTTGAAAGTCATAAATCAAAATAGAATAAGCAATAAAGTACAAGGAGTAAAATGTTTTTTAAATCAATTTTTAATTATATTCAAATAAGCTTATTTAAAAGAACTAAATTAAACAAATATTTAATAATATACCAAAAACTGAATTTGTTAGCGAATGAACTTGTTTATTAAAAACCAGAAAAAAAAAAGATCAATATGTTACCAAACTGCCCCTTAGTGATTTATTGAGGATGTTGGGAAGAAGGAACAGATAAAACAATCTCAAACTTACATCCTTGGGGCAAGTTTTTGATTAAAACCTTGTTTGGCAATCAAACATTAGGAAAGGATTGGATTGTATTTCCTTTTTTGTGAATTTCATACATCAATGGAACTCTTTCTTACAGAAAAAAAAAAAAAAAAACCTGGGAAAGGATATCTTGTGAAGGAGTTCTGAAAAGGAAATTGCCCCAAAGAGGTCAAAAGATCTAGACTATCACTAAGGAAGAGATTTCTTTAAAAAAGGATAACCAAGTCAGCATAGTTTCAAACCTGAAAGAGGGAAGGGACCCATCTAGGGAAATCAAATAGATAAATAAGCTGATATTATTATTTTTTAAAAAAATATTTTTTATTTTAATTACTTAATGGCTTTGCTTGGCTAAAGCGTGTATTTTTAGAATGTTGCAATTTTGTGCCGATAATTATGATAATATAAAATATCGTTGTATTGTCAGGAAAAAAAGGAAGATAAGATATTGTTGTTTATGAGTATTGAGTTGATGATATATTTGTATTGAAGCGCTAAAACTTCTGTTTTTAGGGCAACTTTATTTTAACTTGCGTGGATTTGTTTTCTCTTGATAGATTCTGTAGTTCAAGAGTGTGATTGATAGGCTTGCTTCGTTCTTTTGTAAACAATGTTATCTTTTGTATTGAAGGACCAACTTAGTAATGCTCTTTTGGTCGAATGACATATATATTTTTCCTATGAAAAAGGTTTTTTTCTTTCAGCTGACAATGGTTTGTTAAATATATATGGTCTTCCTTGTGGATTTAATTTCAGGGAGTTAAGAGTGATTTCAGAACAAGCTCTGGAATGTTTTTAAGTCATCAAGAGAAAAATTATCCAATGATCCAGGTATTAATTACAAAGAAAGTGTTTGTATACTTTGATGTTTCAAGTAATGGATATGGTCATATGGATGTGCTCAAAAGTCAACTTTATGGAACATTCAATTTAGTTAAGGGTATTCTTCCGGATAAATTTACAAATCTGTTCCACTTGTTTTAGACAAGTTTTTTTTTTTTTTTTTTTTTTCCTGAAGAAAACATAAATGATTATGTACGATTCATGACTATAGCAAATCCAGTAGATAGTTTTATATAAACTATAGACTATTCCACAAACTTCAGATTCTCATTACCTTCAAATAGCCAACCTCAGTTCTTTAAGAGTGATAAAACAGCAGCAGACTTTAAACCAGTAGTCACTTAACAGTAAATAAGTTTTATTTCTATTCAAAGAAAAAGTAAATAAGTGGCTGACCAAAAAGGCAAAAACTGAAAATTACTGCATCAGTTACCAAACATTTAGCCCACAGCCAAACACAAGAAACTAAAGATTCTTTAAAAGATCTTGCAAGAACTTTTAACGAAACAGAACAAGAACTTCTAAAGAAACAGATCATATCATTTCCTTCCCTCCAAAGAAAAGCTAGTTTTAGGCCACCAAAGAAAAGGTTTCAGGAGGGTGATATTTTAAAAATCAGCAACATTGAAGGAAGGTGGGGTTGATCTTGAAATTTTGAGGTAGACACACTTTATATGCACTGTCACCAAATCTCTCAAGAATTTGAAAAGGTCCAATCTTCTTAGGATGAAGCTTAAAGTAGAGCATAAGAAAATCTTGTTATGTTGTTATTCACAAGTTATCAAACTTCCAAACTTAAACTATTACTTGTTGTCAAGTAATGCTGCAAAAATGATTTCTATGCTTAACCTCAGTGTGTTAAACTACACTGCATTTCTTAACGCGTTTCTTTTTCTTTGTCTCAAACAATGCATTGTAAAAATGTCCGACTATTTGAGCCTAAACTTAGCTCTGCCTCAAATCCCTCAAGACGCCTCTTTCTGCCTTAGCTCAATTTCACCCGGCTCTCTAACTACAGTACTTCCTTAAAACTAACTTCTAGTTTCTAGCTGGTAATGCACTAACAGTTCTCAATAGATTTAAACAAAAAACGCTTGAATACCCGTCTGTCAGCCCATTTTTTGTAGTTCATAATTTAAGTCGCTTTTTGTAGACTTCTTTTTTATGTTTGTGCATTCTTTCATTTTTTTTTCAATTGAGTTCAATTTCTCATTAAAAAAAAATTGGTAAGTTTTATAGGAACTAAAAAGAAAATTAATGATGGTACATAAATATTAGATCATAAAGCTTGAAGTGACATTATTATGTACCGCAGAGAATACATTACTGAAGAGCGATCGTCGATCCTTATTCTTTAACATTGAAAATTGTAGATCTTAAAAGTTCGGTACATTTTTTGAAAACCCTTGAATGTGAAGTGTGTTGTTCAAATTGGGTAAGGTATCAATCTCTTCCTTCAGAAGCTCCTTGGCCCTGACCAGCCTCCCAGAAGGAACAAGTTTATGGAGTATCCGGAAATTGGGAATTATGTTTTGAAATTGAATTACCTTTTCAACTTAGGCAGAAATATTATAAAGCATGCAAAACGTTGCCAACATCTTTCATTATTACAGCCCCATTTTCTTATCTTTGGGGTTCTCTCTCTCGGTTGGTGATAGACTTCCTGTGTTTTGGAATCTGTGAAAGCAGGCAATTGAAAAAAGAATTTCTGTCTATTCTCAAATACCGGTAGAAAATGGAGAGCTCATTCAAGTGTTAAGGTATGGATATAATTTTGTTTCTGTGAAGATGCACGTGAACACGAAAAGTGGTTTGTACTTCAGTTTTAAGTCTAACATTTTAAGCAGTACAGGTACGACAAGAATCAATTTTACAAGCCTCATCATGACTACTTTTCTGATACTGTAAGATTTTTGTTATTTTTTTTTCCAGCCATGTGCCTTAGTATTCTAAAATCAGCATTAATTTATATTCTTATTTAAAGTATGCTGAACTCGTGCTCTTGCTGATGGGATTCAACATTTCTTCCATTTCTTCTCTTTACAGTTTAACTTGAAGCGTGGTGGTCAGCGAATAGCAACTATGCTTATGTATCTAAGTGAAAACATTGAAGGAGGAGAAACCTACTTTCCGAAGGTATTTACCATTTTCCTTGCTGAATTAAATTTCATTGCTATAAGGTATTAGTTTTCTTACTCATTTTATAAAAACCAACCATTGATATTAAAGAACAAGACAATTAATAACCATGAAGAGAATAGAGACATCCTCTTAGACAGAAGCCCAGTTCGATATATTAGTTTGTATTAAAAGAAAAGTTCACTTTTGACGTCCATTTCGTAGATAACCAACTTGTTTTATACCATTTTAGTCATCAAACTGGGAGTTGTTACTGAGCCCCAAGTTTCTGATGTATGATAGTGGAAGCAAGACAAGAGATGAATAGGGTGAGAACTACAAGCCTAGAAGCATGCATGGATGGACACAACATTGAAATTTCGATGCAACATTTTCTTAAAAATTAGGGAGACATTCAACAGAATATGTTTTTGAAAAGTAACTTTTGTATAGTTCCTACCTACCAATATTATATAAAGAATTAAGATATGAATAATTTCTCAATGATTGAATTTCAAGCAAATTGAAATATTGTAAAATCAATTATATTTCTTTGTGGACAAATGTTATCCACATTGAAGTGAAGTCTAGTGTTCTATAAAAGACATGGCTTCAAAGGGGGTAAAAAACATCATTTTGCATCTTCTCATACCAGTACAATAAAGTTTAGTAGGAGTTTTCTTTACTTCTTAGTTTATTTTCCTTAGGGTTTCATACTTTCATTCACTAAAATCCTGTTCCTTGACGTAAATATTCTGAATTCGGATTAATAAATATCTTTTATGTTTAATATTCTCTCCTTATCCCCTCTGCAAGCCTGTCTTCCAGTTCCATGCGTCTTGAGCCTGTATTAATGTGTCTCACTAGTTGGACACTTCAAACCATGTATTCTACTCGTTTTTCCCTAGCATGTCTAAATGTCCTCATTCAGCACGGGCAGGGGTCATATCAACAGTAATACTCTAGCTCAAAATGGAGCGTTCATGCTAAATAGAGTTAGAAAGAAGGAAACAAGAAAAGAGAAGGAGAGAGGACAATAGAGAAATTCTAGTATACCCATTAACCATCAACAGTAGTACTCTAACTCATTGGGCACCTGCTTGAGTACTGTGGTGTTCTATATTTGGAAAACAACTGTATTATTTTGACCTTTAGTTTTTAGGGTCGGTAACTCAATCCAAATGGGCCCTTAGTTATCTTAAGGATAGAAAGTGGCATGGTGCTATGGAAATGGCATCTTGCAGCTGCAGGTTATATAATCAAACTCATCTATTTACCGTTTCATTGCTTGAAAGTATTTTTTGAAAAAAAAAAGATTTATTTTTACTCAATTTTTAAAATCTAAATGTTTTATATTTTTAGAATTTTGGTGAATATTTCAAAAGTGTTTGTAAAAATAATAAATAAAATAAATAACAAAAGTAGTAGTAAACAAGTTTAGTCCTTTGAAGTAAAATAAGATTATCATCAAATTTGACCGTACAATAGCATCTGATTGTGTTTAAGTTGGTAATTGTGGTTGAAAAAACTAATGGACGTTTGGATTAATCACTGAAAAGGAAGGCTACCCTCAGCTATTGAAGTTGCTTATGTTAGAGGGAAATGAAAGGAAGTAGGCCAGAATTTAGAATGAAGAGAAAGTACGAAGTGAAGCCTTTTTGATGGAGTGCTATGACACTGCAGAATTTAGCATGAATTTGAAGCTTTTCCCCTTTTAAATCTTGTTTTTCTCGTCGAATCCTAGTTTCTTGTAAGCGTCGTGTGCTGAATTTTCCTTTTGTATATTTTGTTCAGGCTGGTTCTGGTGAGTGTAGCTGTGGTGGGAAGACCGTTCCAGGACTATCAGTTAAACCAGCCAAAGGGGATGCAGTGCTTTTCTGGAGCATGGTATGTATCTTTTGCTTCTTAAAATGAAATGAATGATGTGAAAACAAAGATGATTATGATTTTAACTACTAAATCAAGAAATCTGATACCTAAGGGATGCCTGATGATAAGGGCTTAAGATTTGTTTCAAAGTTACCCTATAAGTCATGGCATGGAACCCCAGCCTCAACTCGAAAGCTTTATAACTAGGAGTTAGTTTGTTAACATTCTTGTGTTTTGTTTTTCATTTTTCATATTTCTTTCCAAAATTGTGTATGAAATTTTGGAAATAACAAAATTGAGTTTCTTGTTTCTGGTTTATATGTCTCGGTTTTTTTTTTCTTTCTTAAATTTAAATAACAGCATTATTTTATATTTATAAAAGGAATAATCAATATTTAAAAATAATTAACATAAATTTCTGGACATTTTAACTTTAAAAACTAATTTTTATAAATAATTTTTACTTTTTTAATCTAGAATCTAGAATGTTTGAAAACAAGAAACAAGAAATGATTACGACAACCAAGAAATAACAAACAATAATCAAACACAATTTTGTTTTTCTTTCTTAAAAAAGTAAAAGCAGGGAAGATGAACTCGTCGGCGAGAAACGTAAAACAGGAACTTCACCAAACGGACGAGCCCTTAAATTCTTTATCAACTTTTGGAATTAAAAGATAAGTAAGAGTGACCTATGGGTATAATAACGAAAAGGGGTTCCCTGTTCAAGAACATAAAACCAACCAAACGGAAAAAAAATATATATATAAATAAAGAAAGAAAAACCCTTTTCCTTAGAGGCTGTTTGGAATAAACTTCCAATAGATGGGTGTTGTTTTAAACATTTCCTTCATAGTTCATATGTGATTGGTTCAGGGCTTAGATGGACAATCAGATCCAAATAGCATTCATGGAGGGTGTGAAGTACTGGCAGGGGAAAAATGGTCTGCCACCAAATGGATGAGGCAAAAGAGTACTTTGGTACCATAATTCAAACTTTCTAGTTCCATTGTATTGTATATCAGCATCGAATATTTTGTCACATATCAACTAATAAATCTATAGAGAGAGGAAGAAAAATGGAGAGCCTAATTTAGATAGCATCTTAACATAGTTAATAACACTTAGAGTGAATCAATTTATTTAATGAATAATACAATACAGCAGCATCTGATGTTATTTTCCCCGCACTCTGTCATTTCAGCTGGAGGCTATTGTTTCTTTTTTCTTTTTTCTTTTTGGGTCAAAGTGTGGGAATTCTCTGAATACCCTCGTAGTTTGTATTTTATCGATTGTTCTTACATGACTATTACAAGGATAAGTCTCAATAATCAACAAAATTTTCTCCAATAACTATTTAGGGATGATCTAGAAGATGCTAGTGTACATTGAAATTACTGTTTACATGTAAAATGTAACCGAAAGTGTGAAGGGTCCAGGGGAAATATTATATGATACTTGTATACAATGGTCATATTATTACACAGTTATAATATGACACTATAGTGGTAATTTTTTTTTTAAAAAAGTATATTTAATTACACAATTATAACACTATTGGTTAAATTATCAAATTACCTGTTGATTCTAATTATATTCCCAAAGTTTGAAAAGTTTCATTTTAACACGAGAAGTTTGTTTCAAAATAACCATAGAAGGTTTTTGTTGTTTGAAGTTTGTTTTTAGAAGAAGTTCATATTCTACTTCTGGAATCTGCTTTCAGATTTGTTGAGTTTAACACAAACTCAGCAAATGGCTTCCTTGTTCACGGAGTGGGGTCAGTGGTTGGCTTCATTGTTTCCATCTCTGCTCCCAATTTCATTTTCCATCCTTGCAAAACTCTTCGTTTAACTTTAGGTAGGGAAGGGGACTCCCCACATTTATGTAGCAACTCTTTCGGCCTCCTCTCTCTCTCTAACGTTCTTTTTGCATTTTCTCTTATTTCTCTTCCTCTCAAATCTCTCTCTGGTTTTTTCCCTTTTCCTCTTCTCTCTTCCTCCTCCTTCATTATCTTCCTCCTCTTTTTCCCTTTCTCTGTTCTCTCCATCAGAATCTTCATGAAGGATGAATGTCAAACTTCTTCATTTTATGAGCAATCGGATATGAAATGAAGCTTTAGATAGAGAAAAAGAAAGACGAGGAAGGATGGGAAAAAAAAAAAAGAAAAGAAAAAGAGAACAAGAAAAAAAAAGGGTTAACGGCAGCCATAATAAAAACACGCAACATTATTTGAGATTTACCATCTTTATTCTTTAAATTTAATATGAGATACTCGAGAGGATTAACAAAATATATATATACATATAAATCTTATAATAAACATAAATTTATTGTCATCAAAGTTTTGAGCCACAAAAATGAACCAAACATGTACTCAAATACGGAGCATAAAAAACACTAAATTAATATAGACGAGGTACGACAAACAACAATAGTACTAATCCAACGCTAAATATGGTTCAAACTTTAGAGGAAAAAGACACGCATCCTTTTACAACAGTAAATATGAACTTTAATTTATTCCTTACGATGCTAAACATAAAACATCAAAAAACACTTCGTCTAGCAATTTGGAGAGTTGGGAAGCTTGCACATCTTAGGTAGCTGCATTGCAAGATTAGGGTCAATGCCAAGAGAAGAAAGAGCTCCCGAGTTTCGGTAGGCACAAAAGCAGTGCAAGTCGGCGTGCGAAAGCGCCATGCAGCATTGGGCGGTTGGCGGTGTCGGGTTTGAAGGCGTCACCGACGGTCTACATGCATACAAACCAGCAACTGGCATGTTGCAAATGGTTTGAGCTTCACCAAAACCAATCACAACCATCAACACCAATGCCAAAGCCACAACCTTTATAGCTAATTTATCCATCATCTCTCTCTTTTTTTCTTTTTTTTTTTTTTTGGTTTTTGTTGAGTTATTTTGAGAATTATTCGAGAAGGTTTTTATAGAGAATTGAAAGAAGAGGAGGGTTGAAAATTATAGAGATGTGTCCGTGAATGAATAATAATGGAAACCAAAGGATAAAATAAAAAGATTGTGGTTTCACATGTGGCTTTGTATCCAAGTTGTGGTAACGGACAAATCTTTTACAGTACAACGGATAGGGATTGGTCATTCCTTTACATTATGGTCCATTCATGTTTTTCTGTGAAAAGTTGTATGAATTTCATTATATTCAAAATTAAATATTGAGGATATTGATAACGTTTCTCCTTTGTTAGTAAATAGACTTATTTATAGTCAATAATTAGGAAAAAATTATATTATTGTTTCTTTTAAAGAAAATCATTATAAATAAAAAGATATTGAACTTTTTACATATATATAGAAAAATTTCACTGTCACAGTCGACTTCGGTTGATTTTTCGGTATTTTGTGAACACCTTAATCTTTTTTGATAAGCAGCATTGAAAAATTAAGGTTATTAAATGTGTAGTAAAACTTGAGTGATTTTTAGTAGGGATGAAAATGGGTGAGGCTGGGTTGGTTTTTATGCAAAATTGAGATAGCCCAATCGACCTGGTTCCTTTTCCCCTTTCTTCCCTCCTCTCTCTTTTCCCTCTTTTGTCAAGACGTCTTCCTCTTTCCTTCTTTCAGTTTTAGGAACAAAAAGAACAAAATCATTCATTAGATAAGCAGGAATAAATTAGTGTGGCTAAACTATATTTGGTAGGATATTCAGCCACTAATATTGAGATTTGTTTACAAGTCATTCAGATTTGGTTGCTAAGAATACTCAAGATCATAGACAAGGTTTTTGTTTCTTATTTTTTTGTTTTTCGTTTTTTCATTTGTAAAGAAAAGAGACTTGCTTCATAATAATTTCAGGTTTTTTGTTCTTTCTAAAATTAAAAAAAAAAAAAAAAAAAAGGGGGCTTTAAAAAAAAAAAAAAAAAAAAGGGGGCTTTAAAAAAAAAAAAAAAAAAAAGGGGGCTTTAAAAAAAAAAAAAAAAAAAAGGGGGCTTTAAAAAAAAAAAAAAAAAAAAGGGGGCTTTAAAAAAAAAAAAAAAAAAAAGGGGGCTTTAAAAAAAAAAAAAAAAAAAAGGGGGCTTTAAAAAAAAAAAAAAAAAAAAACTTTTCTGAAAAAGGGTTAAATTTGAGGAATTACAATATTTTTCCTTTTAAGTTTATGAACGCGCACTTTCTTTTTAATGTGTCTTTTTTCTTTACTTTACAATGGGAAAATTAATATGAGGTAAAACTTACCTGCATGCTGCAGCCTGTGGTGCAATTTGATTGGGTGACATTTCTTTTTTATCTTTTTAATTTTAGAAAAAGTTTGAGAGGCAAATTTGGAGGGTTTTTTTTTTTTATTTTTTTTTATTTTATTTTATTTTATGTTTGTTTATTTATTATTATTATTTTAATATTGGAGAGGAAATTTCTGGTTGTTGGATTTGGCTCTTTTGTTTTTGTTTAAATATTTTTAGTTGGCCTAAATTTGAAATCAACATATATTTTTGTCTCTGTATTTTACCCGTTGTTGACATTTCGTGTGTTTCACTGATAGTTCTTCACACTCTCACATAGCATTTGCCCACTTGATCTATGTCTCTCACTCTCATATTCACGTAATGTCAAAGCAAAATGAGTTTAAACAAAGTGTTGGAGTATTTGAGATATCACTTCAACATCTCAACAAGTTTCAATTTATTATTTCTTTTTCCAAAACAATTAAAAAAGAACCCAGCAAGAAGAAAAATGAAAGTAAACCATTGAAGAACAAAAAATCCTCCAATTTTGCCTCTCATTTTATTTTTTTTTTAAAAAAAATAATAATAAAAAATTGAAAGATGGTGCAATCAAACTGCACCACGTGGGCAGACTGGAGATACACCTATCAGGTAAGTTTTACTCAATAATATATTATTTAAATTTATTTCTTAATTTTTGTCATATGTAAATGAAAATTTCATCTCTCAATATTTAAATTTTGCAGTATATATATAGTTTTAATTTTGAATTTTGAATTTTTTTTTTATTGTTATCTTTATAATAAAATTTATCCAAACAAATTTGTTCTTACAATTTGTTTGTATAGAGTTTGAGTTCCAAATAAAAGAAAAATTACAACACACAAATTCAAAATAAACCTAATTAAACTAAGAATAAAGCTTCATTTTCATTTTGGTAAGTAGGCTTTGTTACATAGACCCCAAAGCACCTCAAAAACAAAACTAAGAACAAGCTTATCATAAAAATAAATACAAAGCTCATTGATTTTTTTTTCCTTAAAAACAAAACCTATTGGAGACATGAGCTATACATCAATACTTAACTAAGTGATCAAACTGTACATGAAAAACTATGTTACTTGACGTTTCTAGAACGTCTTTATTGTCATATTTATTCAACATGCGTACAACGTAACTATTATATATTCCCATGAACACTCAACAACTCAATATGCTTATTGCCACGATACACTTAATAACGTATTATGCTTAACATTGACCCGTAATTACAGCAAATTTTTAGTTCAAAACTCATCACAAAACAATACAGTTCATAGAGGTATGCATATTGAAAACAATAATCAACTAAGTTAGACATGCAACATGCTAAAAAAACGAACAAACATGTTCATCAAGTAGTAGAGTTGGAAAAAAGTGGAACATTGAGTGAGAGAGAGGAGAGACAAGAGAGGAAGAAGAAGAAGAGGAGGAGAGAAAAATGGATCTATGGCTTTAGAAATTCACCCTCTCTTGATTATTGGGATTTGTGCCCTAAAATCGTTAATTAGCTATTTAAATAATTATTTATTTTAATTATTAAATATGTAATACTAAATTATCCATTATAGGAAAAATTCAATGTTAATAAATGTAATCTTAAAGAGTACGTGGTTGACATACATGTAGATCATGTTCAAGTAATAACTTAAAAGGTTTATAGTATACGGATAAGGTTTGGATGTGTTTATCTTGGTGACACTATGACCCACTTTGTAATTGTTACAAACGGTTTGATCCAAATCGTTCACGTGGAGATATGTGATTAGGGTATCTTATACAAAGAATTTGTATAATATTTGATCGCAAAGTAATTAATCTCTCTTTGTAAATCCGAAGAGATTAATATTTCACAAGAGATCATATGTGACTCGATCTTAATCTTAAATGAGTTATGGACTCTTGCTGTGCAAGCTCATCCTTCGATTTTCATAGGTTAGAGCGACTCCAATCGCTAACTCAATATGCCCACTATTTTGGGGACTTGACCAAATAGGGAGCTGAAAACGTAATTTCACAAAATGAAATTCACTCCTTCTCATATAGGGAAAGTATATGAGTAGTTTCTTAAGTGTTGACTCTAGGACTTGAATAAGGGGTCCCACCCTCTCACCGGTCCAGAGGGATTTGTTTTATGTTTAAACCATAAACAAATTGTTCATTAGAGAATCAGTGGTACTTCAAAAAATAGAGGTAATTACATGGTTGAAACAAGACTTTGGACCCAGTTATATTTACGAACAACTAGTCATGCAGTGCACACGAGGTCAACTATAGATCTATAGTGATTTACCTTATAGTTAACAAATGAAGATTAATTAATTAATTAAAGAGTTTTTTTAATTAATCTTGTATCCTTAAAGCTTATTATCTGCAGGTTCATAAGGTCACTTTGTTGGCTCACAATGGACTAATAGGGATCAAAGACATTGAATGAAAATTTGAAACGTTCAAATTTACTGAAGGAAAAATATGTTTATTGTATTTGATACAATTAATATAAATATTATTGTACTTTGATACGTTATTATATGGTTAATTTGGATATGATTCAAATAATTAATTAAAACTATATAATATGGATAAATCAATTTATTTAAATATGATTCAAATAATTAAATATTTTTATTTTAATATGAGATATTAAGATATTAATATCAATAATTAGGATTACCTTGATTAAGTTCTATAAATAAGACCTTTCGGAGGAAGAATTCTCTACCGTTAAAAATATTTCTCCCAAAAATCAAAAGAAAGGTTCTCTATTCTCCCAATTTTTCTTTTCTTCTCATAAGACTTTATAAGCTGAATCCTTCTAGAATCATACAGAGGAAGACCTCGTGGAGGAGATCATCTATGGGATTTTTTTTTCTGCTACATGTCTACAAAGTTATGTTTCTCTCTTAACCAATTTATTATCATTTTTTTGTTTGACAATTATGTTTGTTTTGAAGGAATTCTATTCATGAATTTCTTGCATTTACATAATGTTCCATGAATGCCCTTACAACTATTTATTAATTTACATTTAATTTGAACTTAAATAACGTATTGGTCTTTTTATCAATCTGAATTTCTTTTTAAATTAATATAATTTATATTATTTCTATATGTTATTTTTCTCAACAAAATAGTATACCATTATTTAAGATTTTTTATAAAATAAATATTGATTTAAATTTAAATTTGAGTATCTTGCTAAAAAATAATAAGAATTACGATATAACAAAAAAAAATATATGATATATATGGTTGACAATATTTATTTTATTTATGTAGTGCAAATGAAGGTTAATATAAATATGTAAAATTAAACAAGAAAAAACAAATACGTAAAACAAGGATGCCTTCAACTTGAAAATCTAGAAAACCCATGTTTCAAGAGGGCATCCAAAACTCTTGAAATGCATTCCATAAGTACATCCCAGGATGCCAATAAATTTTCAGATGTCGGGGTATCTTACAATACCTCAAAATAAATACAGTAATATTGACTCTCACTTTGTGGGAATCTAGGATATCCGCGAAACAAACGACCTCCCAAAAGTTTCAAAAATACCTTTAAAACTATATATAAAAAAAAATTAGAAATACTTCTATTGTTTGCATATGAATAGAAATCGTTAATACCCTTTTACTTTTTTATTTTCCCTCTTTTTTCTCTCCTCTCTCCTTCGGTACCTTCTTGCATCCAATTTTGATAATTAATTCACATTTATTTATCCAAAATGCCTACTTAGTTAAGTATATAGACTATGACAAGAAGAAAACGAATAATGGAAGCACAAAAGGATCTTAGGACTTAAATGTTTCAAGGTTGTATGTTAGTAATTGAGTGTTTTTCTTTTTTAATAATTATTTTGGTATGTTTTAAGTGGAGATTTTGATTTTGGGACTTTGTGTAATTTTATATTGTAACTTAAAATTTTAGTTTTTAATTTGTTAGCTTAGAAAATTGGCGTAGCAACTATACAAATTGGAGAGAAAAATGAGAATATCCTTATTAAAAAAATGAAAATATTGATATAATTTATTTTAAAATTAATTTTTTTTTTGGAACTTAAGAAACTGAAAAGTTGTTTTAATATCCTTATAAATTGATTTTAGTTTTTGATTTTTTTAAAAAAAGTTGAGAAGTTTTTTTTTTTTTTTTTTTTTTTTTTTTTTTTTAATTTAGCCTTCCTAAAATTGGGCGTTAATAATTAATTATATTAAAAAGTGGTGTAAAAAATGGGTTTCGCCACTGCCATTATCTGCAGTCCGCCACTCCACTCAAAATAAATCACCTTCCTTTTATAATCTTCACAGCTCTCTTTTTCTCCTTACCAAAACAGAGTCCCGCCGTCCGCCGGAAAAAATGGGCTCTGAACCTAACTCCAGCGACCACCACATCCTTATGCTCCCTTTCATGGCCCACGGCCATCTCATCCCCTTCCTCGAACTCGCCAATTTAATCCATCGGAGATCCTCTGTTTTCACCACCACCATCGTTAACACCCCCTCTAACATCCAATACCTCCGCTCCACCATCTCCGCCGCCTCCTCCACCCCCAAAATCCACCTCGCCGAGCTCCACTACTCGAGCACCGATCACGACCTCCCACCCAACACTGAGAACACCGAGAATCTCTCTCTAGATCAAATCTCTACTCTGTTTCACTCTTCCACCGCTCTCGAACTCCCTCTCCGACAGCTAATCTCCGACATCGTTCAAAAAGATGGCAAGCCTCCACTGTGCATAATCTCCGACGTGTTCTTTGGCTGGTCGGTGGCCGTCGCAAGAAGCTTCAACATCCCGATTTTCAATTTCACTACCTGTGGTGCTTACGGTACTCTGGCCTACCTCTCTCTCTGGTTGAATCTCCCCCACCGGTCGACCACCGCCGACGATTTCTCAATCCCGGGATTCCCAGAACGGTGCCGTTTTCGTCGCTCCCAGCTTCACCGGTTCTTATTAGCCGCCGACGGCACCGATTCCTGGTCCAAATATTTCCAGCCACAACTCTCCTCTGCTTTGCGCTCCGATGGATGGCTATGCAACACTGTCGAAGAAGTTGAATATTTCGGATTGGGGCTTTTGAGAGATTACATCAAAATCCCCGTCTGGGCAATCGGGCCGCTACTTCCTCAAACCTCCAGCCGCCGGTGGGGAAAAGAGAAAGATTCCGGCGTGGATTTGGAAAATTGCATTAATTGGCTGAATTCCCACCCGAAAAATTCCGTTCTGTACATCTCATTCGGATCTCAAAACACAATCAACGAGACCCAGATGCTGGAATTAGCTCACGGATTGGAGGAAAGTGGGAAAGCGTTCATATGGGTTGTGAGGCCGCCATTGGGGCAGGACATGAAAGCAGAGTTCAGAGCTCATCAATGGCTGCCAGATCGATTCGAGGAGCGAATGAAGGAGACGAATCGAGGATTGTTGATCAGAAATTGGGCACCCCAATTGGAAATTTTGTCGCACGAATCAGTGGGGGCGTTTTTGAGCCACTGTGGGTGGAATTCGACGGTGGAGAGCTTGAGCCAGGGGGTTCCGATGATCGGATGGCCAATGGCGGCGGAGCAAGCATACAACTCGAAGATGGTGGTGGAGGAAATGGGGATTGGAGTGGAGCTGACGAGAGGAAAAGAGAGTGAAATTGAGAGAGGGAAAGTGAAGGAAGTGATTGAAATGGTGATGGGGGAAAGTGGAAAAGGGGAAGAGATGAGGAAGAAGGCAGCCATTGTTAAGGACAAGATGATTGCTGCAATAAAGGATGATAAACAAAAGGGTTCATCTTTGAGGAGTTTGGAAGAATTTCTTGCAATCATTCAATCCAAAAGGGAGAAGACAAATGGGAGAGTGTTAGTGAATTGAGTGAGTCACAATGTTAGGATTTGTCATTACATGGACACATTGGTTGTTCGGGTCGACAGCAATGGTGTCGGTATAAAATGGTAATAAATGTCTTAATTGATGTGAGTTTATCCATATTAAATTCACTTTCAAATAAATATAAAGTTTAAATTGAACAATTTAGTTTCTAAACTTTTAAAGTCATATTTGATTAGGTTGATAGAATGAATATGAAGGCATGGAATATCGATGACCACGAATAGAAACTAGGTTGGAATTGTTTTAGTTTTTCATATCAAACATATTTTTTAATTTATAAAAAGTAGATTATTAAAATTTGTGTTTTGTTTCATCTCTGATATCAATTCCTATCTCTATTCTTTATTTTTTATTGGACAATATAAATTTTGTATAAATGCTTATTTATATAGATATAGTTTGATTGTATCTATTTTATGTATCATATGTTTTTTTATTTAACTTGTAATCTAATGTGTAACGTATTCGAGATGCTATAAAAGATGCAATAATAGCATTCACTGTAGCTGTAAAAAATTAATAAATACTATTATTATGTTAAGCCTTTCATTCAAAGTTTATAAATAACTATCTTTTGAAACAGTTTATAATTAAATATTTATAGCTGGATCTATTTTCGTAAAAGTAATATTTTATAGTTTCTATAAAGTGCCATCATACAGTTTACAAAGATCAAATATACTATTAAATGTTGGTTTATAGCTTTTTTAAAATACTATAAAATTTTAACTTTTTATATTGTTCATCCCAAAGCTATAGAAAGTCCTTGTGCTTTTAAAATATATATATGTATATATATATATATCATTATCATTTCAAAGGTCGATGATTTGACATCCGTCTTATAATTATTAAATTAAAAAAATATTTTAAAAAATGTTGAAATTTAATGAATAGTAGTTAGTGGCTTTTCATTAATATGGTTTCCATTTTAGAATGTTTCGCTTTTAGTCTATACTTGATTAAGAAATACCACATTATAAGATTTTTACTACTTTTATAGGTCTTTTTAGAGAAGAAGAATTTTATTAAAGTGACATTGAGTTGATTTTAACTTAAGTCAAGTGAAAATAGTTACAAATCACTAACATGATATGCAAATTGATTTACTTATGAAAGTGACATAGGAATAAAATTGTTAACTTGAAGTTTTAATTGATACAACTCGATGTTTAGGGATTTTTTTCTCTTTATTTTAATTTAAAAAATGAGAAATACCCCCATTGCTTTTTTTATTCAATTTCTTTAATTTCATAACTATTTTCGAGAATACATTTTTAACATCTAGCTGTTAATATTTTCATAGTGTCAACATAAAATTGATTTTTTCTTTTTTTTTTTTTAATTTCAACTCTTCTTTTAAAGATTTTTAAATATAACTTATGAAAAATAAAAATTGAACATTTGAATTCAAAGCAAATAATACATATTTATTACCGTTGAGCTAGCCATATATTTATTGTTAAACTAAAATTTGTAGTGTATTTTTTATTAAAAATGATTTGCTTATAAATAATTGATCAAAAGTGTTTTACATGTCTTTTGCAGAAGAAGAAAAGATTTTGAATGGAAGCATTTATTTCAAAAGAGATTAGTTCGTGCTCCATTTAAAAGCACCTTTTTTTAATAACTCTATGCAATACAGCTAGTGAAAAAAAAAAAAAAAAAAAAAAAAA
>QLSR01000171.1:735908-757006 GCA_031780015.1 Citrullus colocynthis | reverse complement strand
ATAAAAAAAAAAAAAAAAAAAAAAAACCCGTAATGCAACACGTTTTTATAGTAGCATATTTAGGAGTGACTTAAAATTACGGTCTTATTTAAAATTATACTCAAACATATTTTTAATTATTTAAAATTAATTTTATCGTATAAAGAGTGTATTCACACTATATTTCAGAGGTGATACATTTTTTTTCATTAAAAAATATTACAATATATATAAATGTATGAGAAGATATTAACATTTTTTTAATTCAACAATACGAAGGGGCGATAATGCCTTAATGAACTGTGCTTACATCAACAAACACTTTCAAGCATTACTTTTCTCCCATTAAAAGCATTTTAAAAAATGAATTGTTTTTAAATATAAAAAAATAAACTAAAATATTTATAAATATTTGAACAAAAATTTATTGTTTATCTACAATAGATTGCTACAGACAGTCATCTATGTCACACAGGTAGTAAACTATTACGATCTATTGCGGTCTATTTATGATAGACTGTGATATTTTGCCAGTATTTATAAATATTTTTAACAGATTTGTTATTGAAAATAGATTTCCTTTAAAAATTTCCACAGTTTTTGTTTACATTAATTCTAAATTTTCTAAAAATATTCAACAGGAAATTAAGAGTGGTTTTGGAGGTGTAGAAAAAGTGTATAAACATTTTGAGAAGTCATATAGACTTCAAAATAAAACTTTTACTTTTGTGTTGGCAAATTAACTACCAACTTTAATTAAAAATGTGGACCTCCTTTAATAATTATAAATGCCCAATAATTTCTCCATAAAGAGTGTTGAATGGAGAGTGACAAAAAAATAAAATAAAATAAAATAAAATAAAAATTATGAAGTCTATGAGGCCAACCAAGGAGAAGGGAGGGAAAATTAAACAAAATTAATTATCTTTTATTTTCTTCTCGATTTCATTGGTTCATCTTTTTGGTTTATGGAGATATTTGGTTTGGTGTAAATACGTTGTTCTTCAATCTTCCATTTTTCCACAAATAATTTCTCTTAGAAATTTAGAATAATTACAAATAAAAAGGAATGTGAAAACGAAATAATGTCATGATTTAATAAGCTTCCAGAATTTCCCGTGAAAGTTTATGGTAATAACAAATGGTAGTACCAAAGTGAGCTTAGCTGAACGATAATTTGCATGACCTTCTATCATAGAAGTGGGATATTTGATCCTCATCTTCACAATTAAAAAAAAAAAAAAAAATCACAAATGGTAGCACTTTTACATTAACAGTCAAATGTATAACAACATTTTTAAAGAATTGTAAACATAACAAAATCTATCAGTGATATACTAGACTCCTACCAGTGATAAAGATCGATGATGGACTTTGAGAGCATAATCTAAATTTTGTTAGATCTGAAAACATTTTTGTATTTTGCTCTACTTTTACTAATACCTTTGGCTTGATTGCTATATTTAAAATTCGTTTGAAAGTTAAGTGTCTAAATCCAAAACGAATATAGCTTAGTTGACATATGTTGTATTAAAAAATCAAGATGTGTTTTGCTGAAAGCCTGAACCCACTTATTGTATTGAATAATAATGGTGGTCGTGGTCGTAGAAGGTTTATCATACTCATTTATGAGGTTTGGACATTCGTGGATAGTTTTAATTTCGGTTGACTAAAGTGACCCTTCGTCATTCAATAAAGCACTAAAAAAAAAAAATCAAAATCAAATCTACATAGTATATTTTACTATCTTAAAAAGTGATTAAAGAAAGTAATCGTTTTTGCACTATTTTATCCTTTTAAACAATTCTCAAATTTACAATATTATTATATGTTTTAAAATAAATCTTAATTGTCCTTGTAAAGTTTTTTTTTGAATTTATAAAGAAGAAAAAGAAACAACCACCCCTGTAATTATGGGGTTTGTTTTCTTAAAAAAAATATTAATTATATATATATATATATATAGAAATATATATTTAGAATTGTTTTATAGATTTATTATTGTTTAGTTAATATAAAAAATAAAGTTAACGATAACTATTTATTATATTTTCCCGAGTTTATATCTAGTGATGGGATTTTAAAAGGTTTTGTTTCTTTTATTTTCTTAGAATTGTTTTATAGATTTATTATTGTTTATTTAATATTAAAAATAAAGTTAACGATAACTATTTATTATATTTTCCCGAGTTTATATCTAGTGATGGGATTTTAAAAGGTTTTGTTTCTTTTATTTTCTACAAGAACTCTCTTTAACTTTTTTCTTTTGCTTTTGAATATTCCCTAATTCCACCCTCTTTCTATTCTCTTCTGATATGCAAACTAAAATATCCTTCTCTTTTCCATCTTTTTTTTTTTCTTTAATTAAAAATAAAAATATTTTCAAATGAATTATACTCGTCTGCACATCAATAGATCTCCTATTAACTTTCTAATATGATTACATTTTATTGGCCTATTTATGATTACATTAAGTAGATAAAGTAAACTTTTATACCACTACATTAAGGAGTCACTAAGTAGGATTTCTTACTCCGGATAAATAATAATAATAATAAATAAATAAATAAACCCCTCTATTCCTAGACTTCTCTCACAAGCCCACACAACTCAACTTTTTTATTTTTTTCCCTCCAAAGAGATAATTTGTGGCTCTTTTTAAATTTCCCTTCTCAAGCTCCTATTTCAGTTGTGTTCTTAATTTAGCCATAGAAAACATATTGGAAAATGAGAAGGGCCAAAACCCACATCCCCACCTCATTCTCCTCCACACAACATATAATATTTGTCCATTTTGTAACTAGCCATTTTAAAATGTAGAACTATATTAAATAAATATTAAAAAAATTTAGAAATATAGTATGTAGGTTATAAAATCAATTGTTTTTTAAAAAATATAATATATAATTTGTAAGGTATTATAAATTATATAATATTTCAAAACAATAATTATGTAAATTTTTTTAATATTCATAAATAATAGTGAATGACTGATTTAGTTTAAATTAAAATTCATGGATAGTTCAGTAGAGCTCTCACTTATTCAATCTCAAGAAAGGTTTTTACACTACTCACGTTATCAATGCAGCCTTCCTACTCCTTTCATGATAATGCTGGATCTACTGCAAAATACATATTAAAATTATAAAATATAACTCTATTTTAATTGAATACATGTACAACCATTTCGGCTCGAGGTATTTATGTTAACTTAATGATATAGAATACATATTCTATATCTACATCTACCAGCAGTGAACAATGTATGTAATATTCCACAATCCCTAACATATTAATATGTAAAGGATTACCTATTTCTCCTACCCTGGAAAATGGGAGATAAAGAAATGTACAACACCACACCTTCCATCTAACATTTCACATATGACCATTTTCAGATATATTTTGGTAACTATAAGCAAAATTTTGGTACAACCCAACCAAATCGGAATGTAGGAATGGAGGACAGGGAAAAATGATCAAGAGATTAAATTAATTTGTGGGAACTCATGAGGATACATTAACAATCGATTTGGTCAAAATTTCGACTTTGTTGGTACTCTATTCGCCTGGACTGGCAACTTCTTTTTTCCTTCGTTTACCAGAAGGTTGTAAAGGTCCAAAGAGGTAAATTTGCAGCTCACCGTCGACTACTCGCGGGTGTAAGTAGCTCTTGTACAAATCCCAGAATTCATCTCTGCAATATGAATTTTATGAGTGAGTCCAATGATCAGTTTTCGCGTGTCTAAACAAAAACAATTTTTTAACTTGTATTTTCATAATCTAAGAGCATAGAACAAAAGAATTGAACATACATTAGGGAAATTGACACAAGTATGTGGTTCAAACCTGACTTGTGGAAGTGAAAATAAAGAATATCCCTTAACGTCTGGTTGAATGTCAAGCACAATCACTGCTAATCTTGAGAGCCCCAAGGCCTCGAGATCAATCAATTTTTTAATCCTAAAATTGATACAGAAGAGAGGGAATGTGACAAAGGATCAGTCAAACAGTCGACAAACTTTATAATGAATGGAAAGAAACTAAATGAATTTTTAGTATCAATGCAAGACGTGGTAGATCCAGGAAGAAGGTTATAGATTTTCAATATTTATTTTCAACAGCACTCCCTTATCAAAAACAAAATCCTAGAACTGCAACTCTTGAACCAATAGTGATAAACCCAATACCGAAAGCTAACCTGCTCGGTGTACCACTCGCAATGTTAACACGGTTCTTCAACAGCTGTACCTGCCCCCATCATAAAGGGAAAAACAATAACAGTTCAAGAAGCTTATGGTCAATCCCTTCAGCACGTCCACCATTAAAAATAGCAAAACTGAAAATCAACACTGACAATTGAAGATTTTAAGAAATCACATGGCGATGCAACAAAATCATGAAGTAAGACTGCATTATAGACAGTTTGAGAAAATTGAAATAAGATGTCATTTGGAATTATGCTAATCTAATACTATGCCTACATGGAGGTTTGAGGAGATGCAGTTTCATTTGATAAAAGGATTTTTGCCAATTCAGCAGAAATGAGGATTCGAGATAATGATCCAAATCACAACAGAAGTACAAAACCCGGAATTCACTCCGTCCCCTCAATCTTGGACCAAAAGAAATACTTTCCACAGTAAGCACTTAGATTATACCCAATAAAAAATTATAGGGATCAGACTGACGTGCAATAGAGTTCAGCACAGTATCTACCTCAGTTGAACATTTTAAATTTGTCATCATTTCCCAAACTCTGAAGACTTTGTGCATAAAATGGTTGTACGAAAGAAGAATGGGAAACACACAATTTTTAAAGCAGGAAACGTTAAAGATGTAAATGTTTGTTTCAAGAGGTTAGAGGGAATGCTAAAATACCATTTTCTTTATCCATATTTAAAAAATTAATAAAAGTAATAACGTAAATACAAGTCTAGCACTCAGAAGCTCAGAAATGACAACTATGTCAATATGTCATTGAGAATATGGGATCAGATTGACGTGCAAATATCAAGTTCAGCACAGCGGCTGCATCTGAGAGATTTTTCTAGCTTGTCATCATATCCCAAACCCAATAAAATAAACTAGTAGGACGGATGCATAACCATGTCTCACTCCAAAAATATGAAATAACTTGCAACCCAGTAATTAGCCAAGACATCCAGTTACCAAAAAAACAATAGAGCCATAAAAATCAAAAATTGCTATTTGCTGATATGCGTTCAAAAATCAAGAAGCTAAATCACTGCTTGGGCTTGCATCAAGAAAAGCAGCATATTATAAACATTATTCATAATTAATCATGTGACCATGAAGATCAAAACAGGAACTAAGTATAAAGAGAAGACCGGGTTCTGAAATCAGGACAACTAAAAGCAAAAGTAATGAAAATACAGGATCAGACTGACGTGCAAACCATCAAATTCAGCAGTGCTTTTGCCTCTGATGATTATTTGAATTATCTTCATCTCCCAAACCCAAAATTTTGAAACTAAGAGGTGGTTTCAAAATAAAGATAAGAATTTGAATACTTTGGAACTCTAAAACATATCGTGGAGTTTCTCCCACTTGTTCCAGCAAGCAAAATGTAAACAATAATCATCCGCACTCTGTATAGTGTTGATATACGACAAACATTCAATTGACAAATAAGTGAACCACCAACAACTTGCAACATTATTGACCAACGAAAACATATGTTACTCCTATCTTTGAATCATCTAAAAGAGAAAAGAGCATGGAAAGAAACTTCAAACTACCTGTTCCTCAATCTTCATGTGCTTTGAAAATAGCTTTACAGCATGGCATTCTTGAGTTAGCGATCGAAAACCCCTGATGAATAAAAATGAGTTAGACAAAAACAGGCACTTATTCCATATACATCAATACCAGCAGAAAAGCAGTCTCCATCTTACTTTAAAAGTTCAATTGACCTAAGTGCAGATGTGCTGATTATAAGAACAGCAGGACTGCCAGGTTCAGTCCTTCCTTCCAAGAGTTCCCCTTTACAAAGAACTTCTTTCCAGGATGACCCAAAAACTTCCTTGATATGTTTCGCCAAGGTTTTATCATCCTGAACTGAACTTTCAGGAGGACCCAGAATGCATCTATCTACAAAATTCTCCAATGATAACAAAAATCAGATAAATTCTCACGCATTACAGAAAAATGCATACTTTAAAGACCATTTTACTAAAACGGTTAATTAGAATGCCAAAAGCAATTAAACACTCCAAAAGATGTTACAAGAATATGATCCAGATTAGTAAAGTACCTTTCATGGACTCAAACTCAAGCGAAGAAACCTGCACACCATTAGCAGTCTGGAACTCATCGAGAAAAAAGCTGAAGGGTTCCAATGGAAGTGCCTCCGATGCATTGTTTTCACTACCATTGGTGGGGTTATGGGCATTGTGATTGTGGGCAGCATTGGGCTTCCTCTTCTTGGCGTTCTTAGGCTTGTTTGGAGGCCGCTGTTTGCGCTTTCTTCTAGGGTTTCTAAGAGGAGCTTCAGAAGACTTGTCTGCATTTTCTAAACCCCCCATTCCTTTTAGGGTTTTAGAGGAGGAAGAAATGCCAAACTTATAGCCGGAGGCGACGGCTAAAGAACAGAAAGAGTTGATCATTTTTGGTGGGCTTTTGTGAACAGGCCCAATTAGATAGCCTGTGGCCCAAAGTCAGCCCAAATTCGACACTAGGCAATGTTTGGTGCTACAAATCTCCTTTTACATTTGGTCCAAGAGTATCTTTAGGTCACTAACGAAACAAAATATTTTCAAAAAGTCATTTTCAATTAAACATTTTTATTAAACCTGCTTAAAACCAAAATATTGGTGTGCTTAGTTACACTTTGTCAAGAGTGTTCTTATATATGCATTTATATTAAAAATATTTCTATTAATATCAAATATGTACTATATATAAAATAGGTTACGAGGGAAAAATTTTTACATCCTTATTTTGTGCTTACAACTTTACATAATTTCTATTGACAAATTATTCTGATCGAAATGGTGATACGCGAAATGATGTATTTTTTTATATACAGGTGTCATCTAGACCTGAAATATGAAGCATTTCGATCTAACGATAGAGACATATTTGAATAAAGAATCACGTCATTTCTAAGTTATAACTATTTGGGTTGAAGTGGTATATTTTTCGCGTTTGTGTGTGACGTTGACCATAAATATGAAAAATCATGATCTAACGGTGGAGATAAGTTTAAACAAACAATCGTATCTTTTTTTTCATGTTATAAGTATTTAGATCGAAGTAGTACATCTCATATATAGGTGTAATTTAGACCATATATATGAGACATCAATATCTAAAAGTGAAGATATGTTTGAACAGACAATCATCATGTCTTTTGGCTTTTAAAATTTCATAAATTCCTCTCTCGTTTTCTTTTTTCTTTTTTTTTTCTTTTTCTTTTTTTGTTTTTTTTTCCTTCTATCTTCGAATAATTACAACTATTCGGGTTTAACAATGTAAAAATTTGTTTTATATATTAATTATAATATTTTTACACTTTTTTCTTTGTGTAATTAAATTTCACATGCATCACACTTGTTCTAGACTAGTTACTATAAAGAACAACTATTAAACACTATGAGCTAATTATTTATAGATACTTTCATTGGCCGATTTTTTTCTTTTTGCATGTGATCGATCTGATTGATCATTAGAATTAGTTGTTTGGAGTTAATCGTTGGAGTTGTACATTGGAGTTGATTGCTAGATGGGGCTGTTGAAGGTGGTCAATAGAATTGGTTGGTGGTAGTAGTCGCTAGAGGTTGTTATTTTTACTATAAACTTGCAAATAGTTTTAAGTTTGGCCATTTTTATTATTAATTTAGCCTATGAAAAATGTTAAGTAAATATATATATATATATATATATATATATATATATATATTTACTTAACATTTTTCATAGGCTAAATTAATAATAAAAATGGCCAAACTTAAAACTATTTGCAAGTGTATAGTAAAAATAACAACCTCTAGCGACTACTACCACCAACCAATTCTATTGACCACCTTCAACAGCCCCATCTAGCAATCAACTCCAATGTACAACTCCAACGATTAACTCCAAACAACTAATTCTAATGATCAATCAGATCGATCACATGCAAAAAGAAAAAAATCGGCCAATGAAAGTATCTATAAGTAATTAGCTCATAGTGTTTAATAGTTGTTCTTTATAGTAACTAGTCTAGAACAAGTGTGATGCATGTGAAATTTAATTACACAAAGAAAAAAGTGTAAAAATATTATAATTAATATATAAAACAAATTTTTACATTGTTAAACCCGAATAGTTGTAATTATTCGAAGATAGAAGGAAAAAAAAACAAAAAAAGAAAAAGAAAAAAAAAAAAAAAAAACTTTCCAACCATACATCTTAAAAATGAAATGAGTTGGCATAGAGTAGAATTAACATCCACCAAATATATTAACTTTTTTACCATATTCACAACAACATATTCTCTAAACCTTACCTATAGGGAGTTGATAAATATGGACTTCCTATCTTTCTTTATCAAGTAAAAGAGAGTTGAGATTCTAAGCATGGGCATTGTCCACTTGTGAAGTGTTTGACATTTTGTTGAGATTCTCTTGGAAAGTGAGAAAAAAAAAAAGGGTCAATAAATATAAATACACAGTCAAGCTCTCCAATGTTCCACTACAGCTTGTGGTGGAATCACCACCTATGCTTCTAGAAGTTGACAAACATATTGGGGGGTTTACAAGAAATACCAAAAATCTCTCTCTTTTGAATGTGTGTAACTAAAATATATCCTTAAAATCATCATGATAAGACATGACTATAGAGTATATACATACATCATATACATACATATATATATCAATTTTATGTTTTGAACTTCATATTGTTGAGTGGAAATAAATAAGTGATGTTGTTGGGTCAAGATTGAATTGGATATTAATTGATGTTTTAAATTCAATGTTATTATTCAAGTTGCTAATATATTTGGCTTGAATGGTTTTGGTAAGATCATAATGGATGTAAACCAACTTAATCATATTTATTTATTTGGAGTGAGTGGAATTTTGGTTGGTTGGTTTTATTTGTTTCTTTAAAGGTACTTTATGAGTAATGATTTATTTTTTTTTTCTCTAAAATTGATTACAAAATAGCTCATTCTATCTTATGAAAGCATAAATTTGTGAGAATTTGACCTAGTCTAATACAAACTTTGATAAAAGTAGATGAAATATAATATTAGAAGAGAAAAATGTATATAATTTAAATTCATCACAAGCAATGTCATTAGTAATTAGTTAGAGTTAAGATGACGAAAAATCTTGTAATGCAAGTTACTTATGTTTCAGTGTAAGTTACGATACAATAACAGTTGTTGTGATACAAGTCACTTAACCATCTCTATCTATGTTTGATATCATCTTAAGTAACAATAATAGTTGTTGTGAATGAAGATCAATATCGTGTTAGTCATTTAGGTATCGGTTTAAGTTACAGTCATGATTGTCAACAAAGATCCACGGTCAATTGTTTAAAATTATTGTAATTTGTTAGTTGGATCAAGTTTTTCTTTACTTTTACTTTGTATAATAGAACTATTCTATCTGAATGAGTACTTATTTTATTTTATCACTGAAAAAAGGTTTGGATTTGACAATTGCAAGGGTAAAAAGTAATTGGTTTTTTATTTTTATTTTTTATGCACAAATTGGAAAAAGAAAAAAAGAAAACTAAAAATGTAGTCTAAAATGAAGTAAACATATTTGAAATGGGCTGTAATTCGTTGGAACGTCTAATGGGCCGGGCTTACTCAGCCCAAATAGAAACACATTTTTAGAACCATCGTATTTTAATAATAGAATTACCGAAATCCAAATTCCAATAATCATTTATAGTCCTTCATAAATATAATCTTTCAATTATCATACCAATTGATAGTTTGATTCATAAAATGGGAGGAAAAATATAATATGAGGAGAAAATACACATAGTGTGCAATGTGGTTGATCAAATATTTAATTTTTGTATTAAAACCTTATTGATGAACGTAAAATTTTTATTGGGGTTTCTTAAGTATGAGACTTGTCGAAAAATCTCATTGATTTCAATAGTATTCTAATATACTCCTTTGAAATAAACTCTTCCAAATTTTTAGAACTCGAGCCTTTTTATTTGCCTCTCAGTATACGTGTGTTTCTAATCTCTTGCTTAACATGCTAAAGCTAAAAGAAATATCAATTCTATGCTCTAAACTCTTTTAGATGTCTGTCTAGACATGTATTTAAAATGGTCTACAAATATAATATAATATGTTTGAATGTTTATTTTTTTCTTTTTCTAAAAAGGAAAATCAAAAGTAAAGACATAATTTCCAAATCCAAAATGTAGGTACTATAATTGAATTATTGCAAATTAAGAAACTAACATATAATATTGGAAAGTTTGACAAAATTTTTTTTTTTTATAAAATTAAACTAATAGGAAAGCTCAGTACCATACTATAATTTAAATTGTAATTTGCGTTTTTAAAAAGAAATTTGCAGACAATATATTTATTTTAATCTTTTTTTGGAGGGATCCGATTTAAATGGCGGCGTTTGGTTCACAATCAGATCTAGACGTTAAATTAAAAGAAATAATTATAATAACATATTTGAAAGTCAGACATCCACCCTAGTATTTTCATAATGTTTCTACCCAATTTTTCTTTTATTGCATGCGGAATAAGTTTTTAAAAACACTTATTATATTTTTTAAATTATTTGTCAAACTTGGTTCAACCGTCATTGACATTACCCATGTTATTAGAAGTTAGAGATTTGATCATTTTAATATGATGCACATGTTATTTTATGCTCATGTTGGCATGTGCATGTTTATTAATCATTAACAGTTTTAATATTTACATTGATTTTATTTATTAATATCCTTGTTAATTAAATACATACCCCGAGCCCAAAAAAAATTAAAGGTTCAAATTCTCTGACTTCATACATTATTGAAACAATGGTATTAAAATTCAGTCGACATATCAATACTTTTTCATTTTCATATGTTGACGTCGACTAAAGGGATAATCAACATTTTTATTATATTGTAGAAAAATCTACGAAACATTTTAAAATCAACAATCAAACGTTATTAATGTAAATATAATATAAATAATAAAATGTTAACTTACTAACAAAACCACAAAATGTATAGTTATGAATTTAAATATTTTTTTGAATTATTTTTCTAAAAATATTCATCACTATCAATATTTTCTTCAACATTTTTATAAAATTAAAACCTCAACATTTATGTTGAGATAGACATTTTAAACCTTAACATGTCTCTACTATAATTCTGTTTAGAATATAATATCTAAATTTATTTTAATAAATTTTCAAAATTATTTCTACCTTTTAAATCACTATAAAAACTAAACATTCCTAATAAATATATAAACAAGTGATACGCGATCACATTTATAAGTTTTCAAAAGCTACCCTGGTACACATTCAAATACACATCTATTATAATTTCAAATATTTTTTTCCATTATTCTTGCCATCCAAGTTCTATTATATATGTAAAATTTCATGAGTTGACGAGAAAATCAAAATTAATTTGAAAATCATCTTATAAAACAAATTTATCATTTAGCTTCTTATAAGTTTAACTGATTTATTTTAATTAATTCTACTACTTAACATATATTATTTCTATCTTAGCCATTCAAATCAGGGCTACTTTTNTTTTTTTTTTTTTTTTTTTTATTTTTATAATTACATATATTTTATAATATTCTACTTTATTTATTTATTATTTTTATTATATATAATTGAAACCAATTAAGGTGGCTACCCACTAATGAGGAAGAGGAAAAGAAACTAGAATAAATAAATAAATAAATAGAGAGAGAAATGAGAGAGAAGAAAAAGTCAAACTTTTTGATATGTATAAATATTTGTGTGTATAAATTGAAAGCAAACGCAATGCTTAGGTATTGGGGATGTCATTTACAAAAATAAAATTCTTCTTTGTCAATTGTCATATCTGGTTTTGTTCTTTGGATATTTATTAATAATAAATGTACAAAAAAAAGAAAAGAAAAGAAGAAAAAAAAAAAAAAAAAGGAGAGAAAGAATTTCCAACTAGAAAATTCCAAAAATAGACCACCAAATTAGAAAAATGTTTGACATGGAACTTTAGAATACAAAAACATAATTAGCCTACCATTTCTACATCTCCTGCCCCATGACTCATTACCCATTCTTTAGTATATACACATTAAAAAATAGAAAAAAAAATCAAATGAGATTGTTAATTTTTTTATATCCGTTAATGCAGCTAATTTATTCATACTTTGACTAGTCTTACGAGACAATCTGTTTAACTTTACGACAATTAGGTGTTTAAAAAATTTGTATGATATTAAATCTTAAGTATTAAAATAAATTAGAATTATAAAATGTCTAAATTTAGCATATGACTCCTTTCTCCGAAAATAAATGACTACAGTAATTTTTTCTTTTGAAATGTAATAACAACAATGCAAAAATTTGGTCTTGAAATTTGAATGTTTAACCTATAGAGAAAGTTATTAATGTATTACCTAATTATATTTCCATGATTATGTTGTTGGGTTATATTTTGGTAGCCAGTATGAGACATAAATTTAAAATAACAAGGAGATTCAATGAAATGATATTAAAAATTTGGATCTCAATTCAAATAATTGTTAAAAATGTGTTTGATAATAAATTAATAGATCATAAAACTAATTTTATTTACTCGTTAAATATTAATTTGGATATAAATTATTAGGGGTGTTTAACTCACCGATATAAGTTGGGTTGAGTTGGTAAAAATTATCCAATTAATGTTTGGCTCACCAATCGAAAATATAGGCACATCAGATAAATAATATATTTTGACATTTAATTTGGAAAAATAATAAACACATTTTACCCTCATAAAAAATAGCAAACCTGAATAATTTGAGAATAAGGCTATTTTGTCAATGGGTTGAAATGAATGGTTAGGCTGTTTAGTTTAGTGCACCATCATGGTTCAATTATTAATTTGGTTTAAATTGAACCAAAATTAATGGCGCATACCCTTACCTAAAACCCAAAAATAAAAGTGATACATAAAGGAATTAGTGGAACAAATAATTTTATTGACAATAATGTCTCCATGAGTAAAATTTAATTAGTTCATTAAATTTCATCTAAATTTCAAATATTGATGCTATAATAATCTACTAATTAACCATAACATAAATGTACAAAAAAAATACAATATTTAAATTTCACATATAGTTGAATTGAAAAAAAAAAAAAAAAAAAAATTGCTCCTTGGTGCCACCCAAATTTTATGAAAACATGGATGCGAGTTTAGTTTTAAGATATGATTTTGCTATTGTGCATATATAGCTCAACTAGTTTATATATAGAAAGAGGGGTTACAAATTTGAATCTCAATCTGCCCATGTATTGTTAAACTCAAATCAATAAATAAATAAGCTTCGTTAAATACAAATTTAAATAATTAAACATATATTAGTTAACTTAAGAAAATTCTATTGGTTAAAATAATATGTCATTAAACAAGATAGATTCGAATTCAACTCTATCTGTCGTTAAATAACAACAATAATAATAATAAGCTTGAATAGCATTTAATTAAATGATGGAGATAAATATTAGAAATGAAGTTTAAATAAAAATTATTTATTATTTTGTTTTACAATAAGTTGAATAAAAGTTAGGTTAAATTATCATTGTGGTTCCTCAACTTTGAATTTCATTCTATATTAGTCTCAAAACTTTCAATAAATCTTAAATTCGATCTATATATTTTCAATAAATCTCCAATTTAGTCATTCAAAATTTTCGAAATTGGCTAAATAATAATAATAATATTCATGCAATAAAAGACACTACGTAAACAAAATTTCACCATTTATAAAGGGGATGTGCTTATAGTAACAGACACTAATTTTTTTGAAAACCGATAAATTATATGCATGAAATTATTTTAAAATTTATTAAAAAAAATGAGCTAAAATAGAACAAAACCTAAAATACTAGACCAAATAATAGTATTTTAACCTAAAATTAAGTTATCCAACTAAATATACAATGTAATTTGAATTTAATAATATGTACAATTTTTTTAGGTAACGTAGTTTGATAGTGAAGGTTCTTGAAGAACAAAAGTCATGTGAATATGTCATTTCATATCCATATAATATAAGAGAAAAAAAATAAGAAGATTCTCAACAAAATTGACAACCTAATAGCTGCCAGCATGATTTCATCTTTACCTCATTATTATTATTTTTTAAAATTTTTTTTTCTCCTTTTATTTTTAAAGGACAATATAAAATTTATTTTCTTTTTGGTAGTAAAATGAGCTAATTTATTTAAAGGTGGAAAACACCCTGAAGCCACCATTTTCGAAAGTCCATCTTCGAGAAAAGCAAACCTTCCATTACACAGTCTTTTGATTCTACCATTTTCCACCAGTGAATCCCTACTTCGAGGTAACCCTAAACCCACCCACAACCATTCATCCACTATGGTCATTGCTAATGAGAATCAGAATCCCACCAACAAGAGACCTAGAGATCCAAGGAATCGAAACAAGAAGAAGAAGAAACCACAGTCCGGAGCCAGTGCAAGACTCCAGCCCTGACTAGCCTTGTCTAGAAGCTCTTCAAAATCAGCATTGTCAGTATGGAGAGGTAGTGTAATACGTCCGACAACTCGAAATCAAAACCTTGGCGACTCATGTAATCTGGTACATTAAAATATTAATTAGTGGGTGAACTGATGGTGATTTGTACATACATTGATACATGTGTATTATTTTGGGGTTGTTTTTGAAGAGTTTTTTGTTTGACTTTGATGGGGTTTTGTCTTTTAATTGGTGTGATCCTTTTATAAAAATTAAATGAGGTTTCTACTTCAGGTGCGAAGAAAAGAGAATGTTGTGCAGAGGGGTGAGGACATGGGTGAGTTACCTTCAACAAATATGACTTTTTTTTTCTTTCTTTTTTTTTTTAAAAAAAAATTAGAAAAAAAACTAAAATAATAGTATCACTTAAATGGTTTTCAATTATTTATTGAATTCTACGAAGTATTAGGAATTTCAATAATGATCATATATAAGCTATTGATAATATATGTAATCATTTATTATTTATTTATTCAAGTAGCCTTTTTTTTAATAGGGTAGAAGGGTGATTAGAACTAGCTTTATTAGGGAACTAAAGTCAAGAACTACGAAAATTGAAGTGGAAAATGAATCAAAGAGGTACAATAATAATAACAATAAAGTATAATCAAAGGGGTATTTCCAAAATAAAAGTTATTCATATTATAATCAAAGGGTGAAAGGAAGTTTTTTTTTTTTTTTTTTTTTTAATAATATACATATTTTCATATTTTTATTTTTATCCCTTTCTTATTAAAATATATATTAGTTCCGAACAAACAATATTTAAATAAAATAAAATTATACAAAACCACTAAATTTTGTACTAAGTACTGAGTGTATTATTTCAAAAATATACTTGAACTTTCAAAAGTTTCAAAAATACTCTTAAACGAAAAAAAAATTGTTAAAAATACTTTACCATTAGTATATTAATAGAAATCGTTAATACTATCTTATTTCTCTATTTTCCTTCTTTTTTCTCTCCTCACTTCTTCCGTACTCTATTACTCCTCTTTTTCTTGACTATTTGACATTTACTTACCTAAAATAAAAAAAAAAAGTGCACACTTTAGTTAAGGGATATATTGGATTGTAATAAGATATATTGGACTTTAATAAGAAGAAAGAGAATAAAGGAAGCACCAAGTGATTTTAGGACTTAAATATTTGAACAAAGTTGTATATTATTAGTTGCGTGAGTGTTAATATAATTAATTTTTAAAAAATTTTAAAGTTATTTCTGTAACGAGCTATTAAGGTTTCTATTCATATACGAATAGTAAAAGTATTTTTGATTTTTTTTTTAATAGTCAAGGGGGTATTTTTCAAAAAAACTTTTGAAAGTTGAGAAGTATTTTTGAAACAAAACTTTAACGATTTTCATCTAAAACTAATGATAAGAGTATTTCTTTTTTTAATTTCTTTAAGGGTATTTTTGACACAGAGTACAAAATTTATAGACCATTTTTATAATTTAGTCTTTAAATAAATTGTTTCAAAACAAATATATTTTAAGAAAAGTTTGAAGTACAATATTTTAAAACAAACTTCGAAAACTTGAGAGGTAACAGACTTGTTATTCTTCGGACAAATTTATTTCGAAAATTAGTTTTTAAAGGCTCTTTTTTCTTTTTTTTTTTCCATACAAAGCATAGGCAAAGTAAAATAGATAGGAAAGCTTTTTTTTTTTTTTTTCTTTCTATGAAGTTCGAGCAGCCATTACCTGATTCTTGGTGTATAATTAGTTTGTATACTTTAAAAAAACTTCTAACAGACTTATGAAATTTCAATGATTGTATTTATCTATTCTATGTACCTTAATTTTTGTTAATAGATTATTCAATTTTTTTTTAAAAAAAGAAAATAAAATTGTCTAGTTGTTGTACTTTCAAAACTTTCAATTTTATGTTGAATAGATTTTATGCTATCACCATTATGACTATAATATTAAAGTTGGAAAAATTATAATTCAATTAAAACCATCACAATTAGACTGCCTCATAATAAATCATTGATTATGAATTAAAAAAATATGTATTATTTAATGAGATTGTTAAAATTTAGTTGTTTGATGATAATGTTGGATCATGAGAATTCAAAAATCTACATGCCCCTAATAACTACTAATGTAAACTAAAGTACTCCTCTCATTTGTACTAAAAAAGACTATCTGTAGCTACACTTCGAGAGGTCCACCAATTAATTTCTTGTAAAGTTGCATCTTAATTATATACACTATTGAAGAACTATATCATAATTAAGTTGGTTTTAAATGGCCAAAGTGAGCTTAGTGTCATGCTAATTAACATGATTTTCCTCCAAGGTTAAAAATTCAAGTCAATGTAACACCACGCCAGGTAAGGGAACACATATTTTTTAATCCATAAACCTAATTAAGACTTTATTAAAATACAAAAACTCAATAAGCACTACTCTAAAAGTTGGTTTAACCTTAAAAAAATAAAAAAATAAAAAAATAAAAAAGAAAAAAGAAAAAGACCTCAAAAGGAAGATTTTTGTTGCCTCCTTTTAATTGAAAAAAGAAATAAAAAGCTCTTCATCATGATGATTCAATGTTGACATCATATTCATGATTGGTTCAAAACCAAATAAAGAAAAAAAAAAAAAAAAAAAAAAAAAAGGAGCCCACCTCTTAATTTTCCCACGATTTGAATCCCCATGCGTCGCCAAGCCAAAATCCCCAAATCCAATTCATATATAAATCCCTAATCCCCTCTTCCCAATTCCAATTCAGTTTCATGAAATTTTCAGTTTCTCCCATTTTCAAAACCCCCGCCATTATTTCCCCCAGATTCTTCTTCTCCACCGCCATGTCCACTTCTGATCACTCTCCCCCTGCCTTCGACCGACCTCGCTCCGTCATCAAGAAGATTCTTGCTAAACTCCAGCACGAAGGCGACGGCGCCGTCGTTCGTCGAGGCATCGGAAGGTCTCTTTCTTCTTCCTTGTTTTCTCTGTTCTTCTTCTCCGCCGCTGATTTTATAAATCTGATCTCTGATTCAGGAATGATTTGAAGAATCTAGATCCATTTCTTATGCTCGATGATTTCTCTGGTAATCTCGATCGGAATCTGATTGTTGTTGTTTCTTACTTATGATTTCGTTTCTCTGTTTCTTCTTATTTAATTTTGTTTTTCCAATTGTTTCATTCATTGCAGTCAGTCCGCCGGCTGGATT
Organism: Citrullus colocynthis; assembly: GCA_031780015.1. NCBI lineage: Eukaryota > Viridiplantae > Streptophyta > Magnoliopsida > Cucurbitales > Cucurbitaceae > Citrullus > Citrullus colocynthis. The sequence goes on along the minus strand of QLSR01000171.1, from coordinate 739,100 downwards.
CCCCGATCATCCTCACAGAGGTTCCTTCCTTTCCGTTGAATTTTCGCTGTTCAATAATAGAACTGCTCTGCGAATTCAACTATTATTATTATTTTTTGATTCGTCTTCTAACTTCTAATTTCTTGGATATTTAATTATTCATAATATTTGGTCCTGTTTAATTAAATCAATACGTTAATACAGGTCAGAAGAAGCATCATTTTTTAAAATTATTCACATAAATAATTGAATAGGATATGTCGCATACATTTAAGAAAAAAATAATTGTGAAACTTTTTTTTTTTTTTCAGTTTTCCAAAGATTTTTTTTTTTTAAATGTCTATTATATATGCACACACAAATATATATATATATATATATATATATTTTTTTTTTTTTTTTTTTCAAAATCTGATGTCAATTCTTTTTTCCATTCAGGTTTTGAGACAGTGACGTACATGTTACAGGTAAATTATCTAATTTCTGTGCTGAAGGGAAAATAAGCGGTAGAGTGGGGACTAATTTGCAATTACTTTTATTTATTTGTTTGTTTAATTTTTTTTAGGGAGGGATTACCCATCAAGATTTTGCTGGCCACAAGGGTACAATCAGAACAGGGGATGTCCAGGTAATAAAAAAAAGAAAAAAAAAAGCAGCCAAACAAATTCAGATGAAGAAAACTATTTATAAATATTGAAAAATTTTAGAAAATAAATTTTTATTTATAAATATTTGAATATTTTTTCTATTTATAGTAATTTCTCAAATACTATTTATGTATTTTAAATACCTTATCATTAAAGAAATGTCAAAATATTGAATTTTTCAAAATCGTTTAGTTTTAGTTCTAGTTGCCATATTTTTAAATAAATACTCAGATGTTGTACACGTATCTTTGTGTAGTCAAAAATATTATTTAATTAAAAATTTGTCATGTGACAAATATATTTTTCTAAAATTTAATTATATTTATTTTGTAGTTTTTACTATGTAATAATATCATGACCCAAAACAATATAGAAACTAAAATTGAATATTTGAGTGGGAGACTACAAATATTATTTAAGAATAAAGAATTAATATATTGAGGTTTGGTTTTGGGGTGACACAGTGGATGACAGCAGGAAGAGGTATAATTCATTCAGAAATGCCTGCTGGTGAAGGATCTCAAAAGGGTTTGCAGCTTTGGATCAATCTTGCATCCCATGACAAAATGTAACTATTTTTCCTTGTATTTTTTTCTTTTTTTTTTTTTTTTTTTTTGTAACAATTTCCATTTTTATAACATGAAAAAATTATTCAATATCACCGTCAACAATTAATGTTATTAATAGGATGGAGCCAAGGTATCAGGAGATCTCAAGCGACAACATTCCAAGTGCGGAGAAAGACGGTGTGGAAGTTCGTGTCATAGCAGGAGAGTCTATGGGAGTTCATTCTCCAATCTACACTAGAACTCCAACTATGTACCTTGACTTTACTTTGAAACCAAGAGCTCAAGTGCATCAATGCATTCCAGACTCGTGGACGTCTTTCGTGTACATAATCGACGGGGAAGGAGTGTTCGGGTCGCCGAACTCATCGCGGGTGGCGGCTCACCATGTTCTAGTATTGGGAGGTGGAGATGGAGTAAGTGTGTGGAACAGATCTTCAAAGCCATTGAGGTTTGTTTTGATTGCAGGGAAGCCCTTGAATGAGCCAATTGTTCAATATGGACCATTTGTTATGAACTCACAATCTGAAATTGACAAAGCAATTGAGGACTATCACTATTCCAAAAATGGGTTTGAAATGGCGAAGTATTGGCGATCTCAGTGCTTTGAACCGAAAAAAAAAAAAAAAAAAAAAAAAGGAATAAAGTGGTGAATGTCTCAATCCAAACAGAGCAACAAAAGTGGTAGCTGGAAAGGAAGATATTTGCATTTTAAGAAAAGGAAAGCTTCTAGAAGACCCAAATATGGTTATCATTCAAGTTATGATGAGGATGGAGTTGGGTCAGCTTATCTTAGTCAAAATTTATGTTTTTCATTATTTTATTTTTATTTTTCTTGTTGGTAAATGGCTGTAATAGTTTTTTTTTTTTTTTTCATTATAAAATTTTACAACTTTTGTTGGCTAAATTTATAGTTTGACTTTAATGTTAAGAGTAGTTTTTTTTTCTTTCAATTTAGTCATTTTCTTCAAGTCTATTAAGTCATGAATATGAAATTTATTAAGAAAGACTACCTCTTTTTTTTCTAAGGAAAATTGAACCTTCTAACCGTAAGGAAGGAAGTAGAATCGGATCAGTACCACTAAATTGTGCTCATTTTTAGCTATAACAATACAATCACGTAGTGAAGAGATTTTGATGTTAGGTATTGACGTGCCTTTAACCATCATGAGTTGACCTAGTGGTAAATAAAAGACATGACTTTGATAAAGGGCTAAGAGGTCGTGAGTCGGATTTTTTTGACACTAAAATACTATAGGGTTAGGCAAGTTAGTTTAGACACTCATGAATATTAAGAAAAAAAAGAAAAAAAAAAAACTTACTGATGTGCCTTAATCACCTTTAGCTATGCTCAAGTTAACCACTCGAAATATATTATCTTTCTTTAGGTAAAATTCAAAATAGGTTAATGTTAAAGAAAATGAATAAAATGCATTATAAAAGGTGATATTAGATATGAAAATTATTCTAAATAGAAAACATATCAAACTATTTACAAATATAACAAATTTCATTCTTTATTAGTGATAGAAGTCTATCGCATTCTACTGCTCAAATGATAGAAATTTATCACTAATATACTGTGAAATTTTTTAATATTTATAAATAATTTAACTCATTTTACTATATTTAAAAACAACCCTATTAGATATTAATTACAACTTAGATATTAACTACAACTTGGGGAAGAAATTGAAAAATATAGAAATAGTAAAGACAATTTTTCTTTCTAGAATAACTTTAGAAAAGAATATTAATTTACAATGTATTTAGTATAGCTTATTGAGGCATTTGAGATAAAAACAAGTTTCAAAAAATATTAAAATGGATATAAGTAGTGGAAAAGGGAATTAATCTAAAACCTTTTTTCTTTTTTTAGAAGAAACCGCAGAGATATAAATTATATATATGAAAAAAAAAGGAAAAACTTAAAATTGTTGAATTGAACATGTAGTAAGAAATAAAAACATATATATATATATATATATATATATATATAT
>QLSR01000171.1:703602-735746 GCA_031780015.1 Citrullus colocynthis | reverse complement strand
CCTAAAAAAAAAAAAAAAAAAAAATCAGAATCAAAATAAAATAAAAGTGTCATCAGACAATGTAAAAAGAGTGGGATAAAAGCCGTAAGAGTTCGTTGAAACAGACAACAAATTCGAGAACCCAATTTTGGATAAGAAAAATCCGTCAATAAATGACGAACCCCATCATGTAGATGATAGGACAACTGGTCAAGCGGTACTATGCACTCCCACTTTGGTATACCCTCCTAAGAGGAGTACTTGGCAGCTGGTGTTGGGTTTTGGGGATGGTATCGGCTCCCTGGACCGTAGCACCCAATACTTCCCACCGAGAAGAAGTTTAGTATATCATAGCTAACCGCACCATGGGCGGGACGGGACCATACACCCACTACATGAGTAGAATACTACTTAGTAAAGTAGAAGGGCCAAACAGCTCGACTCGAGACCAAGACTCCTTACAACTTGCACCAGGTTAGTCTAGTAATTAGGGAGCGGTCATTGATGGAATCATTTTAAATATAGAACAAAATATTTATCATTTACAATATTTTTTCAAAAATTAAGATATATAATAACATTTTTAGTAAAAACATAATTAATTTTGTGGAAAAGTGTTTAAATTAAAGAGTATGTTGAGACACCAAATTATGTATCTATTTTGTTTTGATGATTATTAGTGTAATTTGTTTAGATTGAGAGGAACAGAAATTGTTGGTGGGAGTATTGTGGTAGGGTTGGGGGCTTTTATATATATTTGTTGTGAGTTGAGTTTCTCAATCATATCCAAAACATCCATTCGTGACCTTCCAACCATAAAACAAAAATGTTATTGCTGCAACCACTTGGTAGCTACGAAAAAGGAAGGAATAGAGAGAGATTTTTCATTTTGGGCAAAGGATTTCAAAATCCACCTCTTCTCTTTCTCACCCAAAACCCTATTTTTTCAAATAGGGGTCACATCCCATGCCACTCTTGTAGATTTTGATTAACTTTATTGGTGATAGGCTAAGTTATTAAGACTATATATTTACTAATGTGATGAACGTTGAAAGGATGAGTTCAACTCAACTAACATAAAGGTACGTGAATTATTAATGATCAAAGTTTTGTGGTCAAATCTTACACTCTATCGTACTAAAAAAGAACTATAGGGTGATAATGTTCTCTTTTTTTTTAAAAAAAAGTTAATTTGGGGGACATTTAGAGCACCTCTACAAAGGAATTCAAAAGAAAGGCTTTGTCACAAGTTTCTCATTGAATGGATCTTCCACATCAAATTGAGAAAATACCTTCTAGGTTAATAATTTTTTTTTTAAAAAAAGTTTGAGACCTAACTTTTACCTTGTAGGTAATAATAAATAAATAAATAAATAAATAATTAATTAATTAATGAGTGATCTAGTCGTTATCAGAGTGAGTAAAATAATATATGTTAAATTACAAGTTCTGTCTTTAAACATTAAGATTTGTGGTTACTGGATCCCTAACTTAAAAAATATGTCTAATAGATTGTTGAACTTTAAATTTTGGATCCGATAAGTATCTAAACTTTAAAAATTGTCTAATAAGTTCACATATTTTTAATTTTGTGTCTAATAGATCCTTAAAGTTTCAATTTTTTGTTAATATGACATTAACTAGTTCAACATTTTTCGTTTAGATTTTATATGGACACAAAATTGAAAGTTTATGTTACTATTAGCCAAAAAAATAATTATTTATATATCTAATAGATAAGCAAATTTTAGAGTAGTTTTAAACATGTCAAATGATCTACTAAACATAAAATTGAAAGTTCAAGAATTTATCAGACAAATTTAAAATTTAGGGACCGTCGTAAAATTAATAAAAGTTCAAGCCTTCAAGGTCAAACTATAAGTCTTACAAGTTTTTTTAATAATTAAAGTTCCATTTAGTAACCATTTGATATTAGAAAATTAAAATTATTTCTTCTCAATTTCTTACAATGATTTGCATATTTCTTAAAAACTATTTTTTTTTAGTTTTCAAAATTTTGCATTTTTTAAAACATTGGTAAAAAGTAGATAACAAAACAAGAAATTTAAAGATAAAATGTGTATTTATAGGCTTAATTTTCAAAACTAAAATAAAAAACCAAATAGTTATTAAATGGAACCTAAATGTACATAAAGTAATTGGATGTATTATCTGTTGAGAAAGAGCTAGCACTGATTTGTGGGGAGAATAGGAAGAACATATTATAAAAAATATTATTAAATAATCATCACTTTTAATTTTAGGTTGGAAAGAGCGAGTAAGAAGGGCAATGGAGTTCAAAATGTGATTAAATTCCACATTAACTAGATAATGGTAAAAATGGATATTTAAGGATATCTATTTTCATCGGTATGAGATATTTTAAGTAAAATCAAAACCAAGTCATTAGAATATTGGGGTTGCGTGCTTTAGAGGAGAAAAGTTGAGCTAGAGAGTGAATTTATGATACTTTTGTTGTTATTAAGGGAAATTTATCAAGAATGCAACTAAAGTCCTATACATTGGGTAAAGCAAGAGCAAGAATCATAACAATCTAATACCCTTTGGCTGAACTTTGATTATATCTCACTATAGAAATCTTAATCTTATTTCTCTTACTCTAATGCCAAATTACATTTTCTAGCAACAAATTGATTAAATTTTATGGTTTGGTGTGAAACCAAAGAATTCGAATTATTTATTTAAGAGTTGAGATCAGTTCCATCAACGACAAAGTTGAAGTGATCACAGCTCACATTCATTGAGAAAAATAATAGATTTGAGTTTGGTGAAATTTCACTTGAAAGCATATTATTTCTCCTCCCTTTTTTTTTTGGGTCTTTGAGTTATACTTATTTCTTGCATCAATTGTATTGGGAAATTATTGGATTGAAAATCATAGGAAACACAAAATTGTCAAAATTAGAATCTTGAGAATTTGATTGCAAATGTGAATGCTCCATTCTCTCTTTCCCATTTCAAATTGTCCACATTTGCTCAAATCATCTTTCTTCTTTTCATCTTTCAAGTTAGTATCAAATTAGATATAATTAACTTAATTAGTACTATAATGATTTAAATCCTATATACTTTAATTAGATGAATGTTTTTCATAAAATTATTCTCTATTTTTAAATTGATAGGCCACTTTGGATATTTATTTTCAATGAATGATAGTGTGAAAAGACTCACATAAGTCAATTATATCTAAAATTCCGTGTGAGCTTAACTTTGTTTCCTACTTATTTTGCTAAGGTGTGCCTAACAATTTTCTTTTAAATGTCTTATTTTTCCATATTACAATCTAATAGTTCAATTTTTGTGGTTTCTAACATATTCCTATAGTCTTTCACTTTACATTCAATATTCATTCTCCCTCAATTATTTTTGTAACATCAATAGTGTCATCTCTCTACCATGAATTTCTTCTTTTATTTTCCAATATTTTGATTTTTTTCCCTAGAGTGCTAATTATCATTGTATAAATTCCATAAATTCCAAAATCCTAGGTATGTAGAGATAATTGTAATAAAATTTTATGAATGGAACCCAAGTTCCATAATAATAATATGACTGACCATAATATTAAATTTATTAATTTAGCCATATATTCACATTTGAAAGTCTAATTGCAAATACACCTAAATGATTTATCGGAAGGTTTTCAAACACATCTCATATGTGATAAAGCTTTCAATTTCATCAATAGTAATTTATTTTATTGTGGTGATTTTCTAATTTGTCACATTGTAGGCCACATTCTTTGACAAAGTTAAATGAATAACTCCAAGCTCATATCTAAATATCAAAGGCATTATTCTAGTCTTCCTCTACCATTATTGTAACATAGCTAATTTTGTTGCTTAGGATTTATCCGGTAATTTGATGAAACAATCCATTGCATTGATGAGATTCAATATCAATAAACAATGTTATCTATATACCTTCGTAAGATCAATTATTTAGGTCTTGTTTGGTAACTATTTCGTTTTTGAATTTTGGTTTTTGAAAATTAAGCCTATTTTCTCCTAATTTCTTATGATGATTTGCATTTTTTTTAAGTACAATGGTTAAATTCTTAGCCAAATTCCAAAAACAAAAACAAATTTTTAGAAAGCTAATTTTTTAAGTTTGAGGTTATATTTCATAAATGCAAGAATTTTTTGTTGATGATACATACTTAATGTCAACTGAGCTATACTCATTTTGATTAGTATATAATAAATTAAATATATGTATATATAAAAAGAAAAAAGGGTATAGAAAAAATTATTCAAAATTAAATTTCAATTTTAAAAATCAAATGTTAATCATGACAAAGGATAATCATTATGAAAAAAAAATAATTCACTCACAACACAAATTTCAAATTATTAATTCTTTTAAAAATCAACCAAAATCTAACAAGAGGTGATTAAGGAACGAAATTATCCATTATAATTACCATTTAACGATAAATTTTGTAATGCCAACAATATTGGAGAATGTGAAAGACAAGACATAACATTTCATAATATAAAAAGAACATACATTTAATGATAAATTTTGCATTACACAATCATTGGTTTTTAAATGATAAATTCTATGACACAAAATATAAGAAATAAGATGTTCCAAACATTTAAAGAGTAATAGTAGAATAAATTTGTAGGCGAGTTTAAGGAATGCTAAAGTTGACAATTTGGAAAAAATATAACTTTTTATGTTTGTTGGAAAAAATAAACACAGTTTAGAATCGACATTGTAGCTAAATACATTTATTTATTTTTTCTTTAGTAAAAACCTCTCTCTTTCATTTCTCAATCTTTCTCACAAATTTCCTCCTTTTAAAGTGGAATGGATCACCTTTCATATCATGCAATAATGACAAAAAGCAGGTCAAAACCGACATTGAAAATGGTGTTCACTGTCGGTTGAAAATTGACATTAAAGATAGTATTCCATGTTGGTTGAAAATTGACACTGAAGGTAGCTGGCCTTGAAATGTTTGTCATATATAATGTTTATGGAAAACCAACAATAAAAACCTTTAATAACACGATCTTTAATGTCGATTTTGAACTGACATTGTATCCTATGATGTTAGTTTTCCATTGACATTGAGCCTAGATTTGTACTAGTGGAAGTTCTGCGTACAAAAGCTGTCATATGTTATAATTTTTGTTCAATAAATCTTAAATTTAGTTCACGTTGCTAATTTATTGTTGACTTTTGAAAAAAATTGTTATATATTAGTATTTTTACTATAAATTTTGAAGACATTTCACATATTGTATTTCTTTGCATGAAAATTATTGTTATTATTTAACCAATTTTGATAAAAAAGTAATAACTTTATGAGACTAAATTTAAAATTTATTAAAATTTAATGGATTCAAATTAAACAAACTTCAAAATATAAGACCAAAATTATATTTTAACAAAAATTATATTACTTTATAGTTCAAAAATACTTCCATGCACTCTTTTGATATATTCCATTAGTCCAACTCAACTTTATTGGATGAAGGTCCTATAGTTACTTCTGAAAATGTAATTAAGGATATATTTTTTTTTTTAAAAAAAAAAAAAAAAACCTAACCTAATGGTTAAAGTAATTTTCACTCCCTTAAAGAGGTTATAAACTCTGTCCAGAGTAGTCCAAGGCAAGGCCAAAAGATACTGGGAGGAGGCATTGGAGAGCACACATTCCAAAAGGGAAAAATTACAGTCTTGAAGTTCAGGTTGATAAATATATACCAATTGAAAAATAATTGAGCTATGCTCAATTTGGCACTCTGTAATATCCAACGTTGGAAACAAACCCTAAAATTGCTAGCCACGTGACTAATGAGTGTCAGAGGAAAAACCTAAAAAAACATAGCTCCATTTGACGACCCCAAAAGAGAAAATTAAAGTAAGTAATCTGCAAAGGAGAGCTCTAACCTTATTTTTTATGTGCTTAGTTGAACTATACACTTTTTGTACTAACTTAGACATCACAGTGTGGTAAGTTCAACACCACACTAGTGCAAAGATCTCTTGCATAGGTCAATTGAAAACTGAAGCCATACTAAGGGAAGCGAGTCGAAGGCAACTGCATTAACAACCTCGATTCTTGTGCCCCTTCCCCATTTCCTTCTATTTCTCCTATTATATTGTGATAGAGGAGACTTGCCACACTAGTCGAATCTACCAGTGGTATGTAATGACAATGAATGCAAACAAGATCCAAGTGCCAACAATTTCTAATCTCTCCCTCGAACTCCCACATGCAATACTATTGTGAAAAAAACCAAAAAAAAAAAAAAAAAGTACTGTACGTATATTGAGTTAAATTATACATTTAATCTAGTATTTATTTTGATTTTGAACTTAATTAAAAATTGCTTTCAATTATGCCTCTCAACAATTTGACTTTAGATCATGTTTTTATTATATTTTTATTAGATGATTTAGTACGGTCACTAAAGTGAATTAATTTAACGGTAATTGACATTCACTTATTCGCTCAAGATTGGAGATTTGATCATCATTGTTATGGTTGTTCTAACAAAAAAAAAAATCATTTTTGTACAAAAGAATCTTTTTTATAATTATATATATCAAAAAAATTTATAATTTGAGTGTTGAATGATTTTAGATAATAATTTTTTTTTGAAAAAGAAAGCTTAATTAATAGTAGAAAAAAGCACTTCAAAAGACTTTTTATAAACTTTAGATACAGATTATCCAAACATATATTTCTTTTAGAAAAAATCAAGTTATTTAGACTACTTGGTATTGATTAACATTTTTAAAAAATAAAAATGACGTGTTTTATCATCTAAAATTAATCAACAAACTTCGCATGAAGCTTTTTGGAGAACTGTGGTTCTAGAAGTTGAATTTGTGCTTACGGTGGTTTGTGTGAATGTGTGTTTTATCCCTATGTTTGTTCATCTTATTCTCTTCGAGAGTTTTCTCGAAGTTGAGAGAGAATTCGAGGAAATTTCTAATCCCTTTCAAATAAAGGAGAATTCCTCCATTTATAGAGTTCTCAAATGAACTTTGTGAGTCTAGACTTAGTTGGTCTATCGACCTAACCCTTGGGCTCAACTAATTAAAATTCAATCTAATGATCACGAAAAAAATATTTGGCATCATTCAAATTGGCCAATATATGTCCTCAATTTCAATTTAGGACACACGTCAATTTTATAAGTCAACTTGATATTGATCCAGAATTGCTCATTCAACACAAACCATACCAAACACTTTCAAGTTATTAATTTTTTTTTAAAGTAATTGCACAAAATTGATTTACTCGTGTATGTTATAAGCATAATCTAATGAACATGTAGTATCTCATGTGTAACCATTTTAAAATACCATCCTGGTTTCCGTATTATGAGATTTCGAAGTACTTTTCAAATTTTAATATTTTTAGTTTCAAATGTTCAGTTAGAATAAATCTTAAATTTAGTAGTTCACTCCAGTTGAAATTGGTTAAATAATAATAATAATGTTATTAGATAATATAAAATTTTAGGAAAAAAAATAATAAAATCCTAAATTAACAGACTAAAAGTGGACATTTGAAGATAGAACAAGTACCAAATTACAGTATTTTAACCTAATTAAAAAAAAAAAATGTAACTTTTAATTCTTGATATTATTTTTGCCACCAGAGTTTCTCACATCAACAAACCTATTTATGTAGCTCCAGCCTCCAATACATATTCATATCATATTTACACATAAAATACTCTTGAATCAAAAAGACAAAAGGAAAAAGAAAAACAGAATTTGGAGTATTGAAAAATCTGCAGAAAGTTGAAAAGATGAAAACAGAGTGGAAAAAAAGAAAAAAGAAAAAAGAAAAAAAGACAAAAAAGGAAAAAGCAATCATTGGAACTTCTGAACATGGAAGATCCTATTGTTCATGATTTATCCAAGGATCTCTCAGTAACCACAAACTTTACAAACTAAAAGAAAGAGAAGGAAAAAATTGTTCATATTTGCTGTCACAATTTGCTTCAAATAATAATTAATACAAAAGTGTTTTTTTCTTGTCTTAATTAAATTCAAAGAAATAATTTCATTTCTATATATGGAAATGGTCTTACATTGCATTTGAGGAGCTTTGAGAGAAATTATGAAGGAAACAAACATAGAAAAACAACCAATTTGATTCACCACACCAACAAAACAGAAAACTAAGAAGCCAACATGGTGAAAACACTAAACTTTTGGAGCTAAGAGATGAAGATCACCTGGAACAGCAAGACAAATAGCCTTCTGATTGCTTTGATCCACCGTTGTTGACAAGGCTCACCCGGTTGACAGATAATTCTGCTTTGTAGGTATCTGAATTCAGGACCTTCCTGCTGACATTGTTGTATATTTCTCGGATCACGATCTCGAAAGCCCTTTTAACATTTGTTGAATCTAGAGCAGATGTCTCCATGAAGAACAACCCTTCGGCTTCTGCAAGACTCGTGCCTTCCTCAACAGTCACATCCCTAATGTTCTCTAAATCGCATTTGTTCCCGACTAGCATCATTGCTACAGTAGTATCGGAATGAGCTGCATAGCGATTCAAATAAAAACTGATCATTTTAAGCAACTTGATAGCATAAATTCATCATTAAAAGTGGGAAAGAAAACACTATAAACAGTGGAACAGAGATATCAAGCACGTAGTAGCTGATGATGACAACTTATCTAACTGATTAATTTGGGCTCATTAAATCACCTATTAAAGGAATAAAAGCACCAATCTCCAATTGACTCCAATAAATAAATAAAAATATAAAATTATAGGAACGCCGTTCAACTTTTACAGACAATTTGCCCTGCCCAAACTCGAAACTACTTTTGAAACCAACTCCACTCAGCAAGATCATTATTTTGAAAAAAATAATGATTGAAAGATTGAAAAAATGTAAATGCCATATATTAAGATCACAAGTCACGAATCCATCATCTAAGAAGAAGTAACAACTCTATTTTTTCTTTGGAAATTGGATCCATTTGTGCGAACATACCAAAACAAATACAGAACACACACATTTTTTATTTACCATAACCACTAAATTTAGAACAATTTCCAAGAAAATAAAGAACCCATATTGCTTTTCAGAATATGTTATTTTCATGCAACTACAAACTTGCTTCATCACAATGGGAAACAGTAATTTCCTTTCTTAGCAGCATACTACAAGAAATACAGAACACATTTTATAGAAAAGAAACAGTTATCCAAACTACTAAAATTCTCCCTAAAATTAGAACAATTTCCATAAAAGAAGAAAGAAAAAAAAAAAAAAAAACCCATATCTCTTTCCACAAAATGTTATTTTCATGCAACTACAAGCTTGCTTCACCACAATGGGAAACAGTAATTTCCATTCTTAACATTCCAGCAAGGAAAGGTAAACCTTAAGGCATTCGAAGAAGTTATTAAATATGGTATCCGGTACTCCAAGATGACAGCCAGAGGTACTCGATCCTCGAATGCAAATTTGCATCAAATTCATATCCACACAAGGTCTACATCAATTACCATCCACCCAAACCATAGACCAAGATTTATTCTAAATACAATATAAAGTTTCACCATACGACCAAAACGAATAAAAATACAAAAGCTTAGTGAGCAAACCCAAATAATTCAGAAGTACAAAGACCAGACGAGAGCAAGTGCTAAAAGTTTAGGGATTGAAATAGGATTTAAACCAACACCTTTTCCATGAACGGAACTGAACTTTCTATCAAAATGGATACTCCAAACAAACAACTAATTAGCAACTGAAAAATTCAATATAAATAGTCTTTCTTTGTTTCCAATTTTTTCTTATCATTTTTTGGAATAATCAGTCGTGTAGGAATGGATACATCTAAATTATCAGCAATTACTTAAAGCAGGCCTAAACCAGAAATTCAATAAGAACAAGTGACACAGCGCAGATTTATTGATCCAAATGAAAGGCCAAACAGGTAGAACATGAGCTGGTAAGTTCATCGGTGTTGAATTGGGATATTTCAAGAATAGATGCATTTAAGTTGCCGACACCAACATTTGAAGCTTTAGAATGTGAGAGTAATCTGAAGTCTGAGAATGAAATTTTCTTGTTCAGAAAGTTGAAGGCAAGAAACATCGAATTAGATGCTAATAAGGGAAGCAAAATCCATGTAACAGATTTTCATTACAAAGTCGCCAGTCATTCAACAGAGCAAATACGAAACAGAACCAGATCTAGAAAACTGGAAGTTCAAGAATCAAGACTTGCAATGGATATGATACGATTGAGTTAATTCAAGTAATTGAACAAAATCTTAAGAGGTTACCAAGAAGAGAAGAGTCCAGATCTAGACATCTCAACCAAAAGGGCAGAGCAAGAAGAAGATCGAAAGAAAAAAGGTAAGTGTGTGTGAGTGAGTTGAGTGAGAGAGAGATAGAGAAAGGCACTCACTCTTGAGCTCGTCAAGCCATCGGCCGACACTGTCGAAAGTGGAGCGGCGGCTGATATCGTAGACGATAAGAGCACCGACGGCGCCGCGGTAGTAAGCAGAGGTAACAGCTCGGAAGCGCTCCTGGCCGGCAGTATCCCAAATCTGAGCCTTAACCTCTTTGCCGTCGATATCCATAACCTGAGTCTGAAATTCGACGCCGATGGTGGCCTTGGAGTGGAGATTGAACTCGTTTCTGGCATAACGAGACAACAAATTGGACTTGCCAACCGCAGAGTCTCCGATGATGACGATCTTGAAGAGATACTCCTCGCCTCCTTCATCGTCGGACGACGACATGGGGTAGGCTTAGAATTGTTAGGGGAATTGAGTATGAAAGAATGTGGAATTGGAAAGAGAGGAAGATGTGAATGCAAGTTCTTAGGAGAGAGAAAGGAAGAAGAAGAAGTAATGATGGAAGAATGGAATGGCGGAGGATGAAGAAGCAGAGCTGGCAGAGAGACAAACTGCGCATGTAGTGCTACTCCCTTCCTTTCATCATCTCTATTTTTTTTCTCCTTCTATATATATATATATACCTATCCAACTTTTTGCTACATTTTAATTATGTCTTTGCACTTCAAAAGTCTTTTAAGAGATCCAATTTTCACCTCTAAGATAAACGGTCAAAATAAGGGGTCCAACCTTCATTTCTAAAATAAATAGACGAAATTCGTTTTAAAAATATTGATGTAACCAAGTTTTTCATTAAAGAAATGTAAACAGATACTTACGCAAGTAAGGTTTGAAATATCGATTTCAATGGAAATATCAAGATCTCGAAAGTATCGATGAAAATTTCAAGAAACTTTATGAAAATTGTTATAATTAATTAGACAATAATCAACTGTTTTTAATCATCATTTCTATAAAGTATGACAACATTTATATATATATATATATATATATATATATATATATATATATATATATAAATGTTGATGAATATAAAAAAGAAATGCAAAAATAATTATGAAATAATATCAAATATTTATAATTAGTTGCAAAATTAAAGGACATGAAATATTTGCATACAAAATAATTATAAATTTTGTTGTTATAAAATCAAAATGTATGTCTAATACCAACAAGATTATTTTGGAGCATGTAATCCAAAATCTTGATATATGTTAATTCTCTCAATTTTAGTTTCTTCGAAATGAAAACTTTAGATGGTTAAAAGAAACCATAAAACTTAGATGAATTCAATTTTGAGGTGAAAAAATGTAAAACTTGATGGAAAATGTTTGAATGAAATTAAAAATAAATTTATATTCTTTTTTCTCAATTTTGATTTCTTGAAAATCAAAATTCGAGATAGCAAAAACTTTTATATCTAATTGCTTAAAAAATCGAAATTTCAAGAAATTGGGGGAAAATTTTCGATTGAGCCCGTCAAAATCTCAAAACCACTAATGTATAAAAATTAGAAGTGTATATATATAGTATTATGTGAAAATTGATTATAAGTTTAAATACCATTTTAGTTGTTATATTTTAAAATTTGTATAATTTTAAGTCCTACTCCTACTACATGTTCAATATTAGTTTTTGTATTATCAATAACGTCTTTTAAATTTAGTCTATACTTTAGGTTATTGTTAGCACGAGCGTGTTCAAATGATTTCAAACCACTTGGACTATCCAAGCCAAATTGTAAGGGTTGAGTTGGGTTGGGTGAGTTTTGTTTTAGGATTGAATTGGGTTAAATTTTTTTACTTTTTTGGAGTTGGGTCTAAGGTTGAAAATTTTTTTTTTCAAGTTGATGATGTTTGTTTTTTTTACCATTTGTAATGGATATCATAGATATTTGATAGTTAAGATTTAAGTTTGATGAGATTTTAATTATTAGTCATGTAATAGAGATAAATGTAACTATTGTAAATTAATAAGGAAAAAAATCAAGAATAACCCGACAACCTAACCCGAATTTGGGTTGGGTTGTGTTGGAGACCCTATTTGGGTCTTTCAAGTAACCAACTCGGAGTTGGTCCTAAAAATTCCAACCCAACCCGTAAATACCTCTAATTAACATTTTCAGTATAAATGTTAATAGATAGTAAAAAGGTATAAGAACCAAAATAGTATTTTAATATTTTAATCTATAAATGGTTAAACTCATTGTCTGTGGCCGTCAAAAGGTATGTATATATCTTTGAAATTTGAAAGTTTGGAAATTTTCACATAGGTTTAAAATTAATTGATGTTTTAAATAATATACATAAAGTTTTCAAATTCTGTAGAGTTTCAATCTGGAGGGTTCGATTATAACCATAATGTTTAGTTTGTATATTTTGAATTAATTAAAGACTTAATGGTAAAATTAGTTACGGAGGTTATTGGTGAAATTAAAAGTCTCAATATTTGATTGTATCAACCTATTTGTATTTCAAGGGTGGCTTTTCAACTTTCTCAAAATTATATCATAAAAATATGCCTGAATTAATAATTAATATAGTTGATATTAAACTAAATATCTAGCTAGCAAGTATGTTATCAAATGTATGTTTGAAAACACAGTATACATACCATTTTAGGAAATGAATAAATGTGTAGCTACCAACTTTATGACCTATTTTTATTTGATACGTACACCAAAATGTGGAAGGGAGACTTGGAGGGGTGTTTGTAGGTTGGATTGAAGCATTTTTTAGTAGGATTGTAAAATTTCGAACAAAACCTGTAGACCGAACCACTTTGGTTCAGTTCCCAGTTTTTTCGAATCGCAACCCCAAGTTAAATTAGATTAAGGTGGGTTGAAGTTGTTCGATAATAGATGGAACCAGCTCGATTTAGTTCCTAATTTTCCCGAATCAAAATTCCAAGTTAATCAGATTAGGGTGGGTTAAAACAAGGGGAGAGGAGTTGGAGGAGGAGGAAGATGAAAGAATCTTGAGAAGAATCTTACCTTTTAAGACCCAAAGGGGAATTGACAAAAATTGAGATGTACCCCACCCGATTCACTCTACAATCCTGCCTTTTAGACCCAACCCAATTAATCGGTTGTAAGTTTCTTCAATTTAAATAACCCTCATTGAAAATAGTGATCTCAACCCAACTCAGCCATGAAACAATTGGATTGGGTTGATTCGGATTACTGAGTCATTTATTAATTTTTTTTGAAAGAAAATTTATTTAATTATTTTCATACGTTGAATTAAGATTACTAATTCAATTTCAATTTGTAAAAATTATAAATTAAAATTCAATATATATAAACACGCATTTGAATTTAAATAATAACAAAAAATATAAATTTGAAATTAATAATAAATTTGAATTATTTTAAGTAAAATATGAATCAATCCAACTCATAAAATTTATGTAAATTCGAATAGGTTAATAACCCAACTTAAACCATAGGAGTTGGGTTAGATTGATCGAATTTTTCGATGTCATTAAAAGAACGGAGTTTAGAAATCTATCAAGCATACATTAAAGGCCAAAAATAAAAATGATTCGATCATAAAGTCAGCGTTACTTTTCTCATTTTTGCATGCCTATTAGAAAATATTTGTTTACACCAAAATTATACGTTTTTTTGGTTTTATACATCATAGGTAGTTAAAAGAAGACTTTTTGCATGATAGCAATTATATATATTCCTACATATCTTTAAACTACACTCATTCAACTCAACAATAATTGACATATAAACTTCTGACATACATTTCTTTTTTTGAAATCAGAGGTTCAAATCTTTATATTCCAATTTTTGTTGTGTAAGAAAAATTAATTAAATTTGAGATATTCATTAAAAAAAAAAAGAAAAAAAAAAGCTTAATTTTGACTTTAAACTTGCTGGGGTGGTATGAATTTGGACTCTAAAGTTACAATTTCATAAAACCATACTCTAAATTCTATTTATTTTTATCATTCGTTCAATTCTATTAATTCACTTACTAATTTTAACCAAAAAAAAAAAAAAAGCCCGTAACACTCATAATAAACTCATTAATTTCAAGAAAATAAAGCTTTAAATAAGTTCAACAAATGCACAAATTAACGTCAAATTTCATATATTTCAAAAAAAAAAAAAAAAGAAAGAAAAAAGAAACTTTAACGTTGATTTAATCCAAAATTTTACCAATTTCATTATCTGTACTTATGTTTTATAATTTATTGAAAGGAAAAAAGAACATTTTTTTTTTAACAATAACCCGAGCAAGAATTATTGGAAGATTAAAATTGCAACACTTTTTTGTAGTGAAATTTGATGAAATTGAAAATTTATAGTAAAAGTTGATACAATTGTCTTAGAGATATAGGTTTGGCATCTATTTGATTTATGAAGGTTTTAAACTATGATATTTTTGGACCCATTTGATAACGATGATGTATTCAAATAACTTCTAGATGAAAGATATAATATGGATCCTAACAAATTTAAGTGTACTTTTAATTTGGTGAAAAATCTCCAGTGTCATTGGGATATAGTTAGCAAGTACAAGGGTAGACTAGAAGAAGAAATTATAGTTTTGTTGAGAGATTAGTGTGAAGAAGTAATGCCCCAAAGGACAGGTAGGCTCCAATAATTCTTGATTTTGCTCCCCACATGTTGCAATAATCTCATTGCATCACCACAACCTTGTTCCCACATTTTGTGACAAAGTATCCATAAATTGAGTTCATATGTATATAGGGTTTATTTGTTTGCATTTAGAGTAGTTCGAGGCCTGAGTTGAATTCATATGTCAAGAGGTATACGGTGTGTAACTTTTTTCTGATATAAATAATTTATTTTAATGGTGATTATTTTTGTTTGGAAATTTTTTTATTAAAAAAATATATATATATATATATATATAAACTAGATTGCACTTTGTTTTATTTTTTATCATTAAAGTACACATGTGTTGTTAGGAGTTTTGAGAAATGGGGTTTAGGGTTTACTTTTAGATCAATGCATTTCAATTTTTTTTTAATTTAAATGATTATTTTACAAATTTGTACATGTGACGTTTCTAGTTAAGGTGGACAAAATTATATTGGATGTATTAGAATAAAGAAAATGGATTTATATTATAATTGAAATATTCTCAAAATGTTATTCTACTATATTGACCTTATTAATGGTCATGTTACATGGTTGACACAAAAAATATGTAACAAAGACCACATTCTCCGGCCTAGTTATTATATGATACAAAAAAAATTATATATGATATCAGCCAACACATGGCCAAGTCTACATACACAAGAAAATTACATAAACGTCCATCCAAATCCTCTATCTAATAGATATGTTCGACAACTTCCTTTCGCCTCCCAAATTATAGTTCGTACTTATCTTTTTCCCATGATACAAGTTTATGTTTGGATTAACTTGGAAAAAATGTTATTCAAAAGTCGTTTTCATTTAAACATTTTTTTTTATAAAAACTATTTAAAATAAAAATACTTATGTATCTCGCAACTCTTTCTTAAATGTATTTTTATATACAAGTTTATTTGGTTTGTGTATATACTAAAATTGTTTTTATTAATGTCAAATTACTATAAAGAACGACTATAAAATATTATAAACTAATAAAAAATATGGAAATCTAATGGAACTTACCTATTTTTAATTATGTCCACAAAGGTCTAATTTATTGATAGACCAAAAGTTACCGATTAAAATTTGATGGACCAAAAGTCTAATTTTTGTTTTTTGTTTTTTTTTTTTTTTTCACAATTTGATGTATTGTGAGTTTTTTCCTTTTTCTTTCTAACCCTCACGCATAGTTTTAGCCTGGTTTCTGTTATTATAGCTAAACAAAATGACATGAGACTTTATGTTTGTAAATCGTCAAGTGATCCACTATTAGAATTAAGGAGATAAGTTGACTAACGACAAACCTCATGTTCTATTTTTCTTGATATATGTTTAGCGTATCAAGAATATTAACAAATTTGACATTGGTGACATGTCAAGTATATTAATTCTTGACACAAATTGTAGATCATATATGATAATTCTTGACATTATTTATTTGTCAAATATATCATTATCATGACATGGAGTAATTGACAATTTATTTAATTCCTGACACAATTTCAATGTAATATATGTCTTTCTTTTTCAAATTAAATATTCCAATCCACATATTTTCATTTCCTTGTGTTTTGATAACTTGATATTTTGAAGACAAAATTTCAATCAGCCAAATAAATCTTTTATATATTCAAGATCTATCAACTCAAGTCTCAATTTCAAAGGAAAGAAAGAAAAGAAAGAGGGATGGGTTGATGAGAAGGATATTAACTCAAAAAAATAAGTATTTTTCAAAAACTTATTTTTATTTAAACACTTTTGATAATAACGGTTTAAAATAAATACACTAATAACTTGCAAAATCTATTTCATTTGCATGCCAAAGAAAAGCATGTCATTTGACATTTTTTCATAAAAACGTCAAGAAATTAAAATTAGTAGATATTAGAAGTAACGTATAATTTGTAATAGTGAACCCATACCAATTTGAGCAATGAGTTCCCAATGCATTCAATAGTAGTATCAGTTTAAATGATAATGATGGGTGAAGGAGAGAGTTGAATTATTTTCTGTATTGGGAATTCCAAGAAGGATTGTTAAGTTCATGATGGTAGTTCAATTTAAATGTATTTATCTGCATTTGTATTTCCTTTTTCGAAACAATCAAGAATTAATAAATATGATTTTCTTTCGTTTTTGCCTATTAAACATTTTATGCAAGTCCAAAAATTGAACGTGAATAATAGATTTTATCTACCATTAGAAACATAAAAGCAAATAAAAGATCAAACTTAAAATGAAGAATAAGTTTGTTGTTATCAATGGTTATTACAAGCTCAAATTTTTTAACTTCATAAACTTAGACTAACTAAAACTATAAGCCAAACATTTCTCTAAAAACACAATCAATAATTGAATGTGAATAATTAAATTAAAAGAGAGTCAAAGATATAGGTTTCTCTAATATTAGAAACACCAATAAACAAAAATAGTAAGGAACCAAAACGAAGAATTCAAAAATTATTTTACACTGAAAAAAGAAGGATGGAGCCTATGAATATGAAATGTTCCAATTAAAATTTTGGGAATTAATTAGGGATGAAAAGCTACTTCCATTATGTACAAATCAATGCCCTTTACTCTTGTTTTATTTTGTCCTTCCTTTCTTTATTTTATTTTATTTTTTAATTTTTTGGGTTAGTGGAAAGAGCAAATTTTTTTTTTTTTAACAAAAAAAAAGGCAAAATTTGAGGTAGAATTCATATATTTCCAACTCCCAATAATTCCAGATGTTATAAGCATTCTTTGCTTCCACAGGTGCAATTCTCAACTTCTTTTTTAAGCTTCTGAAAAGGAGGGAAAAAAAAAAAAAAAAAAAATCAAGTGTTAAATCTCAACAAAGGAAGATAAATTCTCATTGAATATGATAATATAGTTTAGAAGCCTAAGTGATATAATTTGAAAAACAAATATAAGTATTTCACACTGCATTTATCTTTTATATATACGCATATATATATATATATATATATATATTATTTATTTAGTGTGATTGAAAGGATGTTAACCAAATATTACTGATTTGAAAAAGGAAATTTAGTATTATAATATAGAGGACAAAGTATTTGTTGTGATTATTACTTCAATACCTATATTGATTTTAGCTTCTGTTTGTAAAAATATAGGAGGATCCTAATTCAACTAATTAAAGAATTATAAACAAATTTAAAGAAATTTACTTATTTTTGACTTAACTCAACTCATTTCTTTTTTAAAATATTTGAAGGTTCCAATCAATTTAGGAAAGTTTAATTTTTTTTTTTTTTTTTTTTTTATTATAATGGACCAAGTTTGGATTGAATTCGAATCATGATTAAGTCGACCTTTGAGCCTCAGGCCTGTTAAGAGGTTAATGTGATAATACGTCTTAAATCATTGTAGAATACACACTTAAAATTTAAATTGGATTAAATTACAAGTTTTAATCTATAAACTTCTACGTTTGTGTCAATTAAGTTTGTGAACTTAAAATAAGGCAAATTGCAGAAATCACTCCTAAGTGTGGTGATAGTAGCAATTACACACTTTTAATTATAAAAATTGAGCCCTCGTTATTTTGATAATAAAAAAATGATATATAACAAGAATTTTGATTAAATTTTGAAAATAGAACATATTTACTCTTTTAATTAATTGGTGTAAAAGTGTTGAAATTACCTGAATTTGATTTTGAAGACCTTTGATATGCTGCACTGCCAAGTCCAACATGTCCGAATAGCTTGTTTGCTGTAATAACACAACAAAAGAAACATAAACAAATAATTTGAATTTTGTGTGTGATTTTAGAAAAAGAACTTCATTAAACCACAACCAAATTCCTCTCATTTTAGGGCCTCCAATCCTTTGAGGAAGGTATTTAGGGAACAAAATAACTAAGTTCAACATGCGTCAACCAGTAGGCAACAAAATCACACACAAACATGATCATTAATTTAACACTTGCATAACATTAACTAACATTTTGTGTCTAATAATTTCGTTTAGTCAACTCTATTAGTTTAACAATCATTATTTTATTTGAACATTAGGTAAACTTCAAGTGGATTTAGGGTTTTCACAAATAGTTTATTAGATTTTCACATGTTTAACGAAAACTAGAATTAAAAAATATAGTTTGTAGACAACAATTAAAATAGTAACGTGTAGTAAATAAAAAGATGATTTGAATAGATAGAACGTTTATTAAGAAATGAGAAAAGAAAATGAAGATAATGCTTGCAAGGGTACCTTATCCATGTTGGGAACAAGCTCTTGAAGTTTCTTCAATTTTCCACTGATTCTAGTTCTTCTCTCCTGACCATAGATTTAATTAATTTGTTAAGTAATTAGCCACTTTGTCAAAAGAAATATAGATATCTTCAATACAACATTTTGAGAACACTACTACTTAACATTAATTCAAAATATTTTATAATTTTCAGTAAGCTCTCAAAATACTTTATTATATAATTAATGATAACTATCATTCATTTTCATATAGTAATCAATCATTTATTAAGAAAACAAATCTCAAAGTCATTTGTAAATCCCAACACTTGATATTCTTTAGAATATATATATCTAACCAAATTATGAATACAAAATAGTATTTTTATTTCTATTTTCTTAGAAATAAAAATATTTGATAAATGTTTATGTTTCTTCAATCTCATTTATTTTTTTCAAAAATCTTTCCAAAATTGTATATGATTAAAATTTGAGAACAACATAATTAAGACCTTCTTTGGTAACCATTTAAGTTTTGATTTTTGGTTTTTGAAAATTAAATTTATAAACACTACTCAAATCTATTGCTTTAGTTGCCGTATACATTTTAAGAGTGCTTTCAAAATCAAACCCAAATTTTAAAAACTAAAAAAAAAAAGAAAAGAAAAATATGTAGTTTTCAACAACTTGTCTTTGTTTTTCATAATTGACTGAGAATTCAAATGTTTACATAGAAAATGTGAAAACCACGAGTAAGAAATTGTGAGAACACCACCACAAATTTTTAAAAATCTAAAACCATATAGTTATCAAACGAGACCTTGTTTCTTTCTTTTTTCTTTTTTTTTTCTAATAAAAAAAGAAAAATAACAAGAAATAAGAAACACTACCCATTGGATTTTTGTTTTCTTTACTAGGCAAAGAGAAAACAAGTAACAAGAAACAAAAATGTTATCCAACCTACTAAAATACGTAACACATGCAATATTGTACATAAAATTTACCCGTTCGGCAATACTCCGAGGGTGAGTAGCACAGCCACGCTTGGCTCGAATCTTACAAGGAACAGCATCTTCAGGAATTTGAAGCAACCTCTCCACAGCTGCCATTTCTAAAGTTGTTTGTGGCAGGCTAAACTGAGAAATTATGCATAATAAGGCCAAGAGCCAACCACCAAAACAAGTTTGATAATCACTAATTAACACAAGAGATCAAACCAACACCGAGCGCTCGCTTAAAGATCCTTTTACTTAATTTGATGGGTTACGGTACTTAAATTTAACTATGTCAATACTTGAACAAATACGTACTTGAGACTCGAGGCCCGTGAAGAAGTCGGCATCGGAATGGTGCTTGGATCTTTTAGCATGAGGGGCACCAAAGACAATGGAATTATTGGAGGTGTCCCATGAAGAGTCCATAGCAAAGGCAGAGGGGCCAAAAGAATGTGTGGAATTGGTGTTGCTTTGAAGGCCATTGCTTGAGGAATTGGCTGCCTCCACAAAACTTTCACTCATTTCAGAGATCTGGGAAAGTGAATTATCTTGCCCACTGAAGCTCATTTGAGACTTTAGTCTTCCTACTCCATTTCCACCACCTCCCATTGTCAAAGAAAACCCTCCTGTTTGTTTGTTTTTTACAATGATAACGTAGTTATTGACCTTTTCAAATGTATGAACTCAAACGCCAACCTTAGCATAGTTTAGCTGACATAAAAGCATGTAATTCTCAATCAAGATGTCAGACATTCAAATTAAACACAGCTATCACATACAAACCACTTTTATTACCTTAACTCGACCAAAAAAGAAGTATTATTATTATATGTATTATGACGTCAACATTAGCATAACTCGATTGATATAAAAGTACGTGCTCTCAATCAAGATGTCAAAGGTTCAAATTTCTAGTAAAAATCAAGCACGACTATCTTGTGAAAACCACTTTTTATCCTAAAGTTTTAAGTTTGGTCGAGCTGCACCTCCATGTACGCTATAACTTGCTCTCTTCTAGTTGTTGACATGTTGAATAAAATTTAAATTAGTTTCTCTTGTTCATTAGTTGTTATCTTTCCAAAAAAGAAAAGAAAATGAAAAAGGAAAAAAAAAACTTTATAACTTTTTCTATATAATTTTAAAAAATATATTCATTCGGGCATCAAAATTTTTATTATTATACTAAGTTCAATAAAAATTAACTTCAAACTAAGGACGAGAGCTAAAATGGAGTAAGACCTAAATACAAACATCAATATGATATTAATTTTAACATTTTTTTGGGCACAAAATTAATAGATTTGAAGGAAGTGTTTATTTTTCTCATTGCGCGTTTTGATGCAATTATTCCATAGTTGATTTTGTATTTTGACCATAAATCAACTTTGTCTAATAGTTGATTCTCATTTGAGTTAATTATTTTTTAAAACGTTGATTTTTGTTAGCATCAGTGAATGAATTAGAAAAAATTAAATAAAAAATAAACATTGCAAATATTATTTAAGTCAAAGGTTTAATTCGATAAAGTGAAGTTTAAAAGTGAAAATAAATATATTTTTAAATGATTACATATAAAATGCAAATAAACAAACCACAAAATCAAGGCGTAGTCAAGTTTAACTAATATTAAATTTATTTATTATGTAATTGGAATAACATAACACGAGATTTAGTAAATTTGCTACAAGTCAAGAGGTTGACTTCAAGACTCCCATCTCCATATTATAAATGCTATATCATAAAATAGGAAAAAGAAAAGACTGCTGTAAAATAATATTTTCTTATAGCTATAACTTAATATAAGACTTTCTTATAGTCATTTTGTTTTTTAAATTCAGGTTAATTTTCTCTCTCACATCTCTAAGAAAAAAAACACTTGAATTTTTAGCCAAAATCTAAAAGAAAAAATTAAATCTTTAAAAATTATCTTTTTCTAGTCTTAGAAAATTAGCTTGAATTTTGAAAATTTAGCAACGGTCTATAACTAGTTTGTCAAGAATAAAAGAATAGTGCTTTAATTTGTTTAACAGTAAACTTCAAAATCGACTAAAAGAAGAAAAAGAAAACTTTGATATTATTAGGTGTTTGTCATTATTAGGATTTTTTATTAATGGAATTATTTGGTTAACATTAAACATTTTTACTCCAAAAGAAATAAATAAGAAACAATTTTTATTATACAATGGCCCACTGGAATCTAATCCTCTCGAGCATGTTTGTGCATAAATATCTATAGTTCATCAACTTGTGGACCATAATATTTTCAGTAATACAATAACAAAATAATTGTTTTCTCTTTTATTATTTAAAATATTCCATTAAATGTAAGGCTAGAAATTTGAGAATAATTTGCAGTTCACCGCATTAAGATTGAAACTTCTGATCTTAGTCCATAAAAATCTTAACTAAAAAAAAAAAAAAAAATTACAACATTGTTATGCTATAATCATAATAGGAAAATGGTTAAAATATTGTTTATTTCTTGTTGTTTGAAATTTGTTCTATTTTAGTCTATATAGTTTTAATTTTTCAATTTCAGCCTCTATCATTTCAATAAATTTCAAATTTAGTTTTTTTAAATTATTTTATCAAAATTAGTTATATAATAATAATATTTATGCAAGAAAGCAGTACGTGAATATGTTATCCAAATGCTAGTAGATAACAAAATTATTATGAAGAAAATCCATAATAAATTAACAGTAGAGACTACATTTAAATTCTATCGAAACTACATAAATTAAAATTGAATGTTTATAAGTGTATAGACTGAAATAGAATAAGTCCTAAAGTACAAAAACTAAAATGATATCTTGAATTAAACCATCACGTTGAAATAAGTTAAAAAAAAGGCAATTAACTGTGAGTTATGTAATTAGTATTTAAAGCTATAGGGCAATTATGAAATTAAAATCAGAGTGTAATGAATCCACTGACTCACTTTAATTTTTAGTGAAATTCAACACGAAAGCTAACTTATTGATTTAAACGAATAAAAACAAAACAACGTTGAGAGCTACTTCTTGGATGATTGAATCAATAATTTCAAATGAAAACGACAAATTGATAAGGCAAGCATAACTAGAATATGTAGATCAAATTCAACTCGAGGAAACAAAACCC
The DNA here is from genome assembly GCA_031780015.1 of Citrullus colocynthis. Lineage (NCBI taxonomy): Eukaryota > Viridiplantae > Streptophyta > Magnoliopsida > Cucurbitales > Cucurbitaceae > Citrullus > Citrullus colocynthis. Next base: position 712,433 of record QLSR01000171.1, on the reverse strand, counting down.
ATGAACATGTGTGTTTCAAATCAAAATCGCCCCCATTTGACTAGTTAATATTTAATAAAATTAATTTTAATTTCAATTCATTCTAGTTTATATCTTAAAAAAGTGATGATTTTGATTCATTTATTTTATTTTTATTTCATGAATTAAAATGGAGAGTATGATAAGTAAAATGAATGATATAAATTTAAAGTTATTGAGGCCAAATTAAATTAGTGTTTTAAGGTTATTATTATTATTATTATTATTATTATTATTATTATTATTAGATATGGAAGGGTTCATTGTAGGATGCCTAGAATCGTCCGTAATGAATAATTTCCCTATTAAAAAGAATAGTGGACTCCATTTCCACTAATATCAAAGATGCTCGAAAACAACGGCACTTCTTTAACTACATTGCCCACCCAAACTACATGTCGGCTTTCACCCATCTAAGATCGGAAGATAATATATATTATATATTTTTAAAAAATAAAACAAAGAGACATCATCATGCAATTGCAATGCTGACAGCATCTTGCACGTGACTTGTGACCTGGATTTGAAGAAAATCCAATATTTTTTTAACTTAAAATTACATCCAAAAATAGTTATATCTCAAGATAAATTACCAATTTGGTTTTTAAATTAGTCTTAAAAATTGGTGCGATGTGAAAATAGTCTGAGATAGATAGTTGTTCTGACACTCACAAATATTGAAATCCAAAATTTTAAATGTTTGTAGATATAAAATAATATAAAATAATGTCTAGTGGATTTTTAAAAATTTTTAAAATTTACATTTTTATTTTTTGAAATGTTTATTTAATTTTCTCACCTTTAGTGTATTACACCCAAATTTAAGCTTCAGAATTTTAATCAACATAAAATTGAAAATTTTTTAAATTTATTATATACTTGGGACTTCAAGAGGCTATCAAGTTTAGGACAAGCGAGGTTAATTTGGTAATTTTAAGAAGTCGAGGGGTATATTTGGTAAACTTGGGTATGTAGTCAACGGCCATGAGCGTTTTGAGAACAAACACGGTGAAAACAAAGCGCCGGTGAAGCCAAGTGCAAAATTAGAGAGAGAGAGAGAGAGAGAGAGAGAGAGAGTACCGTTGGGTTCGGTGACGGAGAGATGGCCGAGAAATCCAGCCGGCGAGCTTCTCTGGCGAACCAACGGCGAAGAGGAAGAGGATTGACCACCATTGCTATTGAAATTTCTACCCGTCGAGAAATCCCCTAACGCCAAATCGTTGATTCCGTATGACCTATGCAAGGCGGCGGCGGTGGACGACGATGATTTCAGATCGTTGGAAGTAGACGACGACTGAACTACCTTCCTTGACGACTCCACGACGGAGGAATCGGCGGAGGAGAAGTAGTGGCCGCCGAACGACGGCGGCCCGCGGAGCGTGGCGGCGGAGTCCGGTTGCCGACTTCCAATCACGGAATCGACCGCCGTGGTCAGGAGAGATCCAGGCGCGGAACCGTACCGAGTGAGACCGGCGCCGCCGTGGGCGGAGGCCATGGATTTCTGAGTGGAAGAAGAGGAAGAAGTTGATTGGTACATATGGGGGATTTGGATTTGGATCTGTGTATTTTGGTTTTGATATTTGGGTTTGAACAGAATGAAATGGAAAGAGAGATAGAGATTGGGGAAAGAGAAAAGTAAATGGAAAGAAAAAATAGAATTAAATTTTTTTTTTAAAAAAACACCAATAACAAAGTACTTTATATAGGTATAAAATAAATGGATTTAAATATTTATTAAAATTGATGATGCTTTTGGTTCTTCATGCAACACCTAAGGGCTTTGATAACATTACATGGCCTTCATTTTTAATCTTATGAGTGTTGTAGAAAAGTAGAAATAATAATAATAGCAAATGTTCAATGAGTATTATTTTTTCTTAATTTTCTAGATGTTACATTTTTTGTTATCATTAAAAGAGCAAGAAAATTCTAATTGCTCTCTGTTTTTATTAAACATATACGAACTAAGTTGAAACCCACACATATATACTAAAACTCTATTTCAACATCAAAAGAAAATAGGATTAAAAGTGTAATTAAGTTTATTACTTAATAAGTGAAAACGGTTGGAAAAAAAAGTGGCGGCAAAGACGGAACTATTATAATATGTATTATTTTTCAACTAGCCAAATATGGAGTCTCATTTCAATATTAATTGACAATACGCGAAGAACAATTCATGTATCTTATTTTAAGCTCACAAGTGAAAAGGAATGTTATATGTTATAATATTCAATTTACCTTCACCTATCCGCTTAAGCCTTTGGATAATTGATGATTTATGATAGAATTTGATTCTAAATTCTTATGTTTACTTAATATATATATGTATATAAACATGCTTAAAAAATTATGAAAAAATAGACACGTTTGCAAAAAAAAAAAAAAAAAAAAACTAAATAATTATAAAATATGATCTAAATAGTTTAGGAGGAGGTTTGAGAGAGAGAAAAAATTGGATAAAAGGAGGATGGACTTTGAATCAATCGTTCACTTTTTTCCATTTCTAGTTCCCACTTGATTAAAAGAAAAAAAAAACAATTTGGGCATGTTATGGGTCATGTTTTGACCTCACGAGCTCAAGAAGCGCATTGTTAAGGGTAAATTCAAAATAATGACATTCACATGAGAGGCAAATAAGTGTAACAAACAAGCAATGAACCAGAAGAGGAAGAGACTCAGGAAAGTAAAGATGTTGGGCCAAATGGCCTAACTTACCCGCCTCGTGGCCTCAGATGACTAGGCCAAGGGGAGTGTCTTTTTGGGCCAAATTTCCCAACTTCTATTTGCATTTCTTTCGCGAGATTTAGAACCCTAGGTCCACCCCCACAATAAATAAGGGATCATAGACATCACTCAAGATAAGCTCTTCTTCCTCTTAAGCATGAGGGGTTTTGTGGTAGGTACCACATTGGTGTTCTCTTCTTTTATGTTTTATAGGTTAAGGTTGTTTTTCTTCCCTTAATTATAAAATTATCGTTGAAGTCTCATGAAAGAGCGAGTCTTTCTGCTTAAATTTTACCATAAATTAAACAATGCATTGGGTTTTTTTAATGGTCCAAAAATTTCGAAATTTCATATTAAAGCTTCTAAAATATGAGAATGTTGACTCTATTAATGAGTTCCGTTGGAGAAATAAAATTAAAAAAAAAAAAAAAAAAAAAAGGGCGAAAATCCTGTCCATTCTCACATGTATATATTTATTTATTCAATAGTAAAAATGACATGAAATTTAAGGAATACCTAAAGTGAGAAGATAGGTCGCTTTCTTAATAATAATAATAATAAGGTGGCTCTACTGATTTTTTATTTGGAAGACATAAATTATCATTTTCTTTTGGGAAAAGTTCAACTTTTATGCAACTTGGCAAAATTAATTCAAATTAACCTAAACTTTCCATTTTACTATATCCAGATTTCAATAATATTTTGAAAATATATTGAAATTAAAATAGATATTTTAAAAATATAGAAATTAAAATAAACTATATTTTATTTTATTTTGGTCAATTGGTGTGACATTCACTAATTAATGTTTTAATCTTGAAATTACTTATGAAAAATTGTAAATGTGAAATTTAGATTTCACATGTTTATTTGGTATTTGAAATTTAAAAAAAAAAAAAAATTGCAAAAGGTAAATTATCATCAATAAGTAGTATTAAATTCTAATCGGCATGCCAATATTTTTACGCATACATAGTTTCAACATTGACATGAATGATGGATCAACACTTCTATTATATCATTAACAATTCATGATCATACAATAAAAACAAACAACAAAATGTATTAGTATGTCAATATAATAAAACGAGAAACAAAACATGTTGACTCATTTAAAAATTCTTAGTTTTAAATTAATTTTTTTATATTTATTTTTAAAATATATAAAGTGACATTAATATTTTATCATTTTTATAAAATTTGATATATTGATATTTCAAACTTTGGGTTCAATCTATGAATTGAAAGTAGAAGTTTAGTATAGTAATGATCAAATTTCTCCCTAGCAATTAAGAGTCTTCCTTGATTCTTGAATCCAATAAATAAATTTAAAGAAAAACAAAACTTCCAAAATAAAAATCTAAAAGAGAATCACAAAAATTTTTAAAGTTTATAATAAAAAAATTTGTTTTTTTATTTTCATTTTCTTTTTTTTTTTTCTAAAAAGTCTTGTCTTACATGGCGTGCGGTGAGTAGGATTGGAACAAAGCAGCCAACTTGTTTGTCAGTTTTCTTTTTTAATTATTTAATTAACCCATATCGCCATATCCCTAATACAAAGACATAGGACACTGTCCGTACAGTTTTACCATTCTACCCCAAAAATACCCTTCTTCAAATTTATCCCTTTTATTATTTTCTTTTTTCATTGGAGAATTTTGTGAAGATTCTTGAAGATGTATTTGTATTTATGCAGGAGTGTAAAAAAAAAAAAAAAATTAGATGACCCCAAAAATTCAATCAACTGTATGGTTTGAGTTGAGTTTGGTTTGATTCAAATAAATGAAAATTTTATGGATTGAGTTGGTTCATGGGTTCACCCAAGATAACCCAATCCAACTGGAACCAACCTAAGATTATTATTAATTAATTAATTTTTTTTTACTTATGATTTAATTATGTATAGATATATTTATTTTAATTTTATTATTTTTTGGATAATTTATTCTCCAACAACTCCTAAAAATAAACTTTTTAACACTTTGGAATATTAATTTTCATCCTATAAACTTACATTGAATTGTTAATCTTAATTTAATGTTCGAAAAAATTAAATAAATTCTTTTATACGTTAACATTGTACTTATTTTTAGAACAAAAATTTAAATAAATGATCTAAGTAACTCGAACCAACCAAACTCAGATGTTACATAGTTGGGTTGGGTTCATCATTTTATAAAGGTTATTTGGGTTGAAGAAATTTACAGCCTCAACAATTAAATTGGGTCTAAAAGGTCCTCCAACCTAACCTAACCCAAGAACATCCCTAATTCTAAGGTTATTTCACACACAATTGGTCAAAATTTTGATACGTAACTCAAAATTAAACTATTGGATTCAGCAAATGGAGATTAAAAGTATCCATTTTCCCATTTTCGTTTTTGAAAAAAAAAATATTAATCACACCTGATCTTATCCAAATCTTGCACTCCAAATATAGGCATAAAAAATGTAGTTAACCTATGCTGCACCTCCAACACAGACTTAATCATGTATATGTTTTATGATTTCAGATAATAAATCTCTTGGAAATTTGATTTGCAATGTTCATGATTTCGATTCAATGTCTAGACAATCTCTAAGAGGTTATTTGTTTCGCGGGCATCCAAGAACCCCACATGGTGGACATTTAGATTACTTTGTTTGTTTTATGATAATGTAAGATGTTCGGATATCTAGAGATTCTTGGACATTCTAGTATGCCCTTCTTTTTATCCTATAATTTAAATTAATTATAAATTAATGATAATTGTAAAACTTTTGAAAATTAAGAGTCATGATTGATTAAATTGTAGGATTGAAGACAACATTTCACCGGTGATTTTTGTAGCAAATATATCTTATTAATACAACATGTGGAGATGATAATTCAAACCAACTTTTTGGCTCCGTTGACAATTAAAATATATGGTTTTATAAAAAAATTCAATTGATATAAGGTAATAGTTCTAGTTTCTTTAATTTAATTTCTATCCTTTGGTTCTAGTTTGTATCTTGAAAGTAAAGGGATTAAAAGGAACTACGTTAAATGTATACAATGAAACTCCAAAGACGAAAACAAATTTTAAAAAAAATAACTAAGTCTTAATTAATATCTTGATCAATCATCATTCTGCATTATTTTTAGATGTTCAAATATAAAGAATGCCTTGTGGACATGGTAGATTATCATATTTTGAACCAAATAATCAAGATTCCATTTTCCAAAATTCCTCTAATAACCTTTTTATTTTAAAAATCCTTACTTACCATTATTATGGAAAAAAAGAATGTCACTAATTAATGCTATGATTAGAGATATTAATAGGGAGGGTGGAGATAGCTTTTCCATCCTGTTTTAGTCTTCTATTTCATTTTTTTATACTTGCAAAATTTTGGACGTTTTTTACAGAAGAAAAATTGTACAAATATAGTAAAATTTTACTTTCTATCCGTTATAGATCGCGATAAACCCAAATCCAAATAGACATCTATCACTTTAACAGATAGATATTAATAAATGTCTATTTGGGTCTATCGCAGATAAAAAGAGAAAATTTACTATATTTCTAAATAATTTGATATTTTTTCTATTTATAATAATTTTCTTTTAATTTTGTTGGGCTGGTAGGGATTTTCGACAAAAAATTCATCTATTCTTTTAGTTTCCTTTTCATTTTCTTTAAAAGGAATTAATGAAATGATTTTTTTAAGAAAAATTTTCAATTAGAATGGTTAATTCCTTATGAATCCTCCTTTAAATAATTAATTTCTCATGTAAAACTCTTAAACCCCTTAAATGAAATAAAATATAACAAAACAAAAAAAAATTTATGTTAATTAAGGTATCTTTGGTTGGCAACTCAGATTTTATCTTTACGTTTTCAGATTTACAAGTTGAACAAATATGTCTTAGGCTGACAATTCTAGTTTTGTTTTCTATAAGTGTTTTCGAATTCTGTAATTAATCCAAATCGTGTAAATTCTGGAGACAACTTTTTTTTTTTTTATGTTTTCAATGTATTTAGATTTTGAATTTTAATTTTTAAAATGTAGAAGTATATTCAATAAAAATAAAAACGTTCAAAAATACAATATGTCATGTTATAAACTCAATTCATTTATAAAAATTAAAATATCTATAAAGTAATGCATGATAAATTATATAATAATAAAAATAATAATTGCCATTTAAATTTTTAACATAAAACACAAACATGTGCATAATTTAATTAATAATAATTTATAGTTAACCTAATATTTAGTGTACAATTAGTTGTATGATCTATAAATATAATATGAAACACATTAAAAATACTGCTTAAATTAGAATTACATTTTTAGTTTGCTACCTAACACATGCATATCTAAAAACGTAAAATACAACTTTTGTTTCTTTTTTATAAGGATTGAAAATATATATTTGTCAAAAGAAAAAAGATTTAAAATGTGTTTAATAATGTTATCCAATTTGGTACATTGAACTGTTATTTTCCACCTTTTGGGTAAAAAAAAAAAAGGGTAATTATCTTTGAAAATTTTTGGTCTATCCATCAAATTTCAAATTTATGACTAATATGTTTTTGGAATGTCTTCCTGAAAAGTTTGTAAATGTTTTAATTTTGTGTTTAAACCATTTTCATAGTGTTTAATAAATTTTTATGCTTTTGATTTAAATTTTTAAGCTTTTAAGATCGAGAGTTTATGGCACTATTAAATACAAAATTTTAGTTTTATATCTATTAAATTTGTTGATTATATTAAAATATAAATATTAAAAATATATATATTTAGAGAAAATTAAGCGTTGAAGAGTCTATTAGACACTTGTATAATTTAAAAAAGTATAAAGCTAAGAGTAATTAAAGAATCTATCAAACAACATCTGATTTAATCATTCAAATTTGAACCCCAAACACAACTTCTTAACTTCAGGCTAATTAAACAATTTTGCACTCCAAACACCAATTTTTCCAACTCCATAACGTATTTACTCCATACCTCATATGTAGCATCTTGAGTTTAAGAGGGAGACATGAATGAATCGAGATCACGAGGACATGAAAGTATGGTTATGAAAGGCTTAAAAGAATTGAAAGTTAGTATCTATATCAATAAGGCGCATTTTTATTTTTTGTGGCTCAATCATAAGAATTCTAAAGTTAAACATGCTTAGCTAGGATCAATTATATGTTGGGTAACCTATTGAGAATTTTCCTAAGAAGCATGTGAGTATGGTTCAATACAAGCAAAGTGATGTTACGAGGTCGGAGGAGAATGTTGAAGCCATCAAATGCCAAATCTAAATTTAAAAAGAATGTATAAAGAGATGCACGATGGAGTAAATTTAGAAAAAGAAAAAGTTGAAATGAAAGGGGGGAAAAGTGAAATAAAGAAAAAGAAAAGGGAGAAAGGGTTAGTTGGAAGATTAAATGAAGATTTGATAGAATGGGTGATTCTAAGGTGAAGATTCAATGAATTGGATTTGCTTTAATTTCACGAGTGATGAGTCCCATTTTGGGTTTATGGTTATCCATGATGCCGTCTTTGACTCACTTATTCCCCCCACCAACTTGTTGAGTTGATATTAATTTTATTTTATTATTATTTTTTTTTTAAAAAAAAAACAACAACAACAACAAAACCTACAACCCATAGCTTTTAATTTGATTACTCCATTTGTTCTTCAATTCTTCGCCATTTTCTAAGATAATTTGTTTTGGTCTCATGCCGCATTATGGTGCCATAAAAATTTTTAATGTCCATATAAATTTGTCCCACCAAAATATTTAAATTTCAACTAGAAAGAATAAAATTTTAAATTTAGAGATGATAATGCTACCTCTTCATCTACAAAAACAAATTTATAGATTCTCAAAGTTTTATCTTGACCTAATTTAATGTTTTCTTTACAAATAATGAAAACTTTTAGTTTTCATTTTCTTTGGAAAGTTTTAATAAATATGAATTCATTAAAAAATTGAAGGGCAAAATAAAAAAATAAAAATTCTCCATCTATACCATCTTATATAAGTATAGATATAAATAATCTGCGTTTAATTTTTTTTTTTTTTTTTTTTTTTTTTTGATGGTTGAAATTGGGTAGA
>QLSR01000171.1:671683-703424 GCA_031780015.1 Citrullus colocynthis | reverse complement strand
TTTTTTTTTTTTTTTTTTTTTTTTATGATGGTTGAAATTGGGTAGAAAGATTGTGCGATTTGGCTCTCTAGTGTCTTGTTTTTGGTGAATTTTTGCATCTTATTATAGGAGGCTTGAGGTGTCTTATTATAGACTTTTAGGATTTGGAGGTAATGTTTCTTTGAGAATATGTCTAAAATGGGAAGGTGTTTTTTTAAAAAGTCTATTTTTTTTTTTTTTTTCTAACTGTCTAAATCTTTAAATGAGTGTTTATTAAAATTTTATTTTCTTCCTAATGTGTCCTTCCAACTACATATTCGGGACAAGTTGTTGCATAGGGAACCGTATTTGTCACGGATGAGTTTTAAGGTAATCTTTTCTTTCATTTGCAATTTTAATTCTTTTGCAAAACAAAATTAAAAAAATAAAAGGAAATTTATCCTTGAATTTTAGAACGATTTCTATTTTACAATTTCATCCTTGAACTTTTTATTTTATTTTATTTATTAATTTATACGAGGTAAGATAATTGTAATTAAATTGTTATCATTAACTTCATCTCACTATTAAGATTAATTAAATATTTCACATCATGAATATTTTAAATAAATCAAGTGAGTGAATACCAATGACCAAAATAAAAGTGGGCATTAATGAAACTCATGGGTAAAAGTGTGACTATTATATTTATTAAAACAGTCCTTAGAACCTTGAAGATTATAATTTTTTTTTGGTTTTGCAAACTCCTAATTTTTAAATTTTAAAACTCTAACACTAGCCTACCAGCTTGTTAATCAGACTTAACATCAATACTCTCGCACAACCCTAACTAAAAGATTGTAAAGTGGAGATTGAAACCAAAACTTAATACGAACCTTAACTTTTACGATTGTATCAATTTAATTAAAGTATTTATTGTTAGTGTATTGTCATCAATACTCTACACTAACTCGTATGTTAGCGTTATATATTTAAAAAGAAAATGAAAAAGAAAAAAACAATACAGCTGTTGAAAAAAAAAATGAAGAAAAATTTAAAATAGTTAATATATATATAATATTCAAATTTTTGTGTGAAATTTTAAAGTATTTTGAATATTTTTGTAAGAATAAATAAAGTTTAGAAGTATTGTTTATAATTTGATGGCGATTTATATAATTTTCTATATGACATCTAAAAGATAGCTACTTTTAATTGATGTTCCATTATTAATTATAAAAATAAAAAAAGAAAAGTTTCCCAACCTTTTCATACATTTATTTTCTATGACCACATTTAATTCTAACATTCTATGGGCTTGTCTCCATCAAAGTAGGTCTACAGAGTAACTGACTAGATGCTACCCATAGAATTTTCTTTTGAGTTGCCTTTTCACTACTTATTTCGTATTCATACGTCAATAATTACGTAGAATCTAGACAACGTCTTGTCTAATTCTATGTTTTCCTTTCTTTATACAAAATAATAATAATAATAAGCCATTTAAAAAAATTGTCGCGTGATAGCTTTTTGTTGGATAAGTACAACCCAAGTAATATTTAAGTATTTTCTTTATTAATATCTCCCACTTGTATTCTTTTAGCACTATATCTTCAAGTTATTTATTAACTATCACTATTTTCTTCTCTTATATCAATGTAGTGATCACTTTAATTGAATTTAAAATAAATTTAATTTTGAAGCAAAACTAATATTCATTAAACCCGTTAAGAATTTTGGATATGTTCGGTATCATTCATTAACTAGTAATCTAATTGTACCTTTTTAGTTAAACTACTAAAAAGATTTAGACCTCTACAAAATTGCTCGTACAAAATTCTAAAAACTAGGGCAAAGTTGTCACTGTAGGCCTGGTCCTATCAAAGGCCTAAATTGAAGCTCTTCAGCCCATTCATTAATTGGGCTTGGGCCTTATAGTATCAAAGGCCCACCATTGGACTTAAGGGCTCAGATCTTCGATGAGACTTTATGGCTCTGACTCCTTATTGCACTTAGGGGCTTATGTCCAACATGGATTATTTTTAGTACACACCAATTTGTCGTGAGATTCAATATGTGCAGGGAGAGGATCGATTTTTAGCGAGGAATATAAAAAAAATTTAACCGATCTCCTAAATATTAATTTGAAATATCATGCATGAAATTTATAAATAATAAAAACAAAATCAAAATTAAAAATGATGTTAATAAGAATAATTAAATATTTCAAAATAAATTTTTGACAAGAGATAATGAAATAAATGATATTTCAAAAGTTAAAACCCTTGTATAAGTAGTAAATCCAGAAATGATACATATTTTTTACTTTTAAAGTTACAAAATTAAATGATGAGAAAAAATCTATTTAGGTTAAAAATGTCACGAAATATTGCTAAATCTAGCTATTAAAATGACATTTGTGAAATTTTTTTATTTTAATTGATATTTCTCCCCAATTAGATTATGATTTTGATATTTTTGGGATTTTGAATTGCAACTTTTTGTTCTATATTTTCTAGTTTATCAAGAGTATTGTTTCAATATTGGAATTCAATTTTCTTCCACCACATTATACATATTTATACTCTATAAATATCTCTTCCACCTCTACATTTCTTACTTTATTAGTTACTTCCTATGAATGTTTTAAAAAATCAAGTTTAGTTTTGAAAACTGAAAAAACAAAAAAATTAAAAAGTAATTTTTATTTTTAAAATTTTTACTAAGAATTCAACTCTTTTGAGTATGAAAACTATAGTAAAAGTTAAAAATCAAATGATTACCAAACAAAACTTTAATAATTATTTATTGTTTTACGTATATAAATCTTATTGCATGGGAAAAAGTCAAAGATGTCGTAGTGCTAGTTTTGTCTTTGAATTTAGCCTAATTCTTGGCTGCATTACTTCAAAAAATGCAATTACTAAAAAACGACTCATGGTATTGATCATCAAAACACCAATATATATGATAAAGTAAAGTACTACACTTGTTTATTCATAATTCCTCGGCCACAGTACATGATAAAGTAGTACAACTACACTTTCTCATAACCAGTTTCCATAGCTGCCGTCATGGCCGGTAGCCGGAACGACGGACCGCGACCTTCTTTGCCTCCTGCGGGTTGTCAATATAGTTACCACTTCTAGGCAGAGCTGAACTCAGAAGCTGACTCTCTACCCTATTCTTCCCATCTATATTCATCGTCTCAACTGTTACCATAAAACATAACTCAACAACAACTAAATTTAATGTCTAGTCTGCTCGTTTCAATATTTAGAATGAAAAATATTATACGTATAAAATGTTACCCATGTTAGAATGGAATAGAGCAATGGTTAAATGCAGCCAAAGCTGCATCTAAACATAATATTCACATCATTGATTTTAGATTACTAAGAAAGAAACAAGTTTTTGAAAGTGATATTGAAAATGGAAATCATTCTCTAAATCAAGGTAAAACATGCAATAAAATTTTGGTATGGAAAGAGAGATAATTAAAGTAAAGAAGTTAGAAGATAGAAGGGATATAGGGATTACAATTTGGTTGAAGCAAAGTAGTATCAGTATGAATGAATCTCTCTGTTGCCATTTATGTTATTCTTTAAAGAATGTAAGAATAAATTAAAACTAACATATTTATTTTTTTTTTTTTTAAATGTAAATCTTTACACGAATATAAAAAAAGTTAAGATGCAACTAAGATAGTAACGTAACAAAAAAATTAAGAGGAATTTTATGTTTTGGTGCATTTAATAAAATTATAATCAGCAGAATAGACTTGGGAGTCAACCACTGAGGTGGACATCAATTCTACACCAAACCCCCACGGCATTAACAATGCCAAAATTTGTCCGCAGCCAAGATTGACTCTGTGGGATATGACCATGCCCTGTGCTGATCCAAATTTCGAGAAAATAAGTGACCTTTTCATAACGTTTTTGGTTTTTTTTTATTAGTTTTTACTTACATTTTCAATAAATAGATTTGTTTCATAATTATCTATTTTTTTTTCTTTCTGAAAAACAAGCCAAATTTGAGATAAAAAAAAAAAAAAATGGTTTCTGAAAATTTTATTTATGTTCTAATTATGTCTTTGACCTGTTCAGTATTTTAAAATCTAGCAATCTACTTTACACAAGATTCAAAGTTTAAGCCTTGTTTTAATAATGATTTTATTTTTAATTTCTATTTTTTAAATAATATTTTTTAAAATTTTGAAATTTTATCGAAATGAGGAAAAAACGAAATTTCTCTCTACCGAAATTTCGAGATTTTGATATAAATTTTCTACCATATTGACATGAGACTTGTTAGGTAGTTCAAAAAGATAAAGTCTTAAAGATCTTATGTCATCTAAAATTGACAATGTTATACAAATATTGTAGAGATATCTTGTAGACATTTTTTATTCAATTACTATGTCTTGATTGGTCTCCTATTCAAATTTAATTAAGATCAATCATTTGACTCAGTTTCTACTAAATCTCCAATTTTTTGTTGGATGAACTTAGGTAAAATTAGAGGTAGTGTGGTGTGCAGCGGTCTATTACTAAATCAACTATGGTCGATTTAGTAAATATTCAAACCAATCTCAACTGTTGAGGAGTGCAAACTGGCATTTCGATTAGTTTAGGTCAGTTTTATTCTTTGAATTTTCTTTCTTTCTTTCTTCTTTTTTTTTTTTTGGAAAAAATGTCAATATGAATTTGATTTAATTCCGGGTTTGTCCTCATTGTTGATAAATACTGTGCGAGTTTCACAAAAAATAATAAGTTTTTTTGGGAAGAAAAAGAGAAATAGGACTTGCAATCTGCATAAGGTAAAGTGCTTTGGATGAGTCTCCCTGTTGCCATATGGAAAAGGAGAAGAAGCATAAGGCTTAAAAGGATGGACTCTCTCTTCAAACCCACTCGGATCAAATACTCTCTTTGAGGATGGACCATTTCATGGTTTTATGGGATATATTTATATACACCAATACCAACTTCCTACATTCATAATTAATAAATTAAACACACTCACTTTTGCAAAAATAATTTAATTTTTAATCACATTTCTCTAATTATATACTATATTTCAATGAATTAGAGTTGAGTTTCAAATCATTTTTTTTTCTTTTTTGTATACATCAAATCTTGTTTTCCTTTAAATTTCTTCCTTCTTTGCATACAATTACTTGTTTGATTGAAAAACTTCCACTTTCTAAAAGTGTTCCAAAATGTAAATCGAATTGTTTAAAAAATAATTTTTAAACATTTATTTTTTTATTTTAAATTATTTAGCTAAAAACTCGATTTTTCTTTCGAAAAACAATTTATTACAGAGGGATCAACAAAAAGAAAATTTGAAAAATATATATAAAAAATAGTTATATTAAACCTATCTTAATTATTGTTCATTTTATTTTATAATAACTTTTACCCACATGTTTTTTTTTCTTCATTTAAAAAATTAAATTTAGTGGAAATGTTGTGGTGTAACAAAGTTAGTGGAGTTTTGGTGGCAAAGAAGGGTCAGAAAAATACATAATCACTTTTTCTATTGTCTTTAATTTTCAAAATTCTAATTTTCAATATAAACACCATATTACTTTAATTTTCTGATCATTTCATTTTTTGTTTTCAGCATTTGAAAATTAAACATATTTTATCTAAGTTTTTTTTTTTTTTTAGTAATTTTCATCTTTTATAAATATAAGAGTTGAATTCTAAATTAAATTCAAAAAACAAAAACATACTTTTGGAAACTGCTAACACTATTTTTTTAGTTTTTAGATTTTGGCTTAGTTTTTCAAACATTGGTAAAAAATATATAACAAATCAAGAAATTTAAAAGTGGGATGAGGATTCATATGCTTAATTTTTTTTTTTTTTTAAAAAACAAATTGTTATCTCCTTAATTTTTAATCACCGAAGGTTATAAACACACGACATAGACATTTTAAACACAACCTTATATATATTAATGTACAGCTTAACTAGTTTTTATTTAGTATTGAAAAGTTGTGCTATTTTTTTCAAAATTAGAATATAAGTTTGTAAAGGTGAATTATTGTATTTTTAATCCATATTTCAAAGCTACTTTATATTTTTTGTTTAAAAAAGATTAAATTACAAATTTAATACTTATGATTTGATAAAATCTTCATAAATAGTCTCTAGTGTAGGAACTAAACTTGTACCATTTTCAAATCATAGAAACTATAAATTTTAACTTTTTCGACTAAATTTATCAATTATTTTTTATAAAAAAATTTATATTGAGAGTGGAGTTTGGGAGTCAACCACTGAGGTTACATCAACTCTCCACCAAAACCCACTTATTAATAATGTCAAAACTTTTATGCAGACTTTAGGGAAGATGCCTTGTGTGAAGGGAAATGTAATTAAGACATTTTTAAAATATATATATTTTTTTATGTTTATAAAAATAAAGATACATTCCCTTGAACTTTGATTTTATATTTCCATCATTTAGGAATTAGAAGATATATAAGAAACTAATTTATTTTCTCATAATTGATTTGTTTTCTTTTCTATATTCACACATTTACATTAAAATGTTTAATCAAACTATAAGAACATATGTAGTTTTTTTATGATCTATTTTTTTAAGAAAATTTGGGGTAATTTATTGACAAGTTCTTTCTTTCTTTTTTTTCGTTTCTTTTCTTTTTTGTTAAGAAATAGTTAGACATTTTAAACCTATCCATGCCTGTGTTTATATTTTATTTGTTTAATGCTAGACTTACAATATTGTTGTTTTTTTTATATTTATTATATCAAACTCTAATTCACGAACACTTTTGGACTCTACTTCTATTCCTATCATTGTATTTCAAATTTGTATAAAATATATATTGTTTACCATAGTATTTTGGAAGCATTAACCTAAATATATGTTCCATGCAAAGAAGCATATTCAAATGTTAAAAAAAGACAAATAGGCTAAGTAATCAATGATGTAGACGAATTAATTATATGGGTGACCGGACAAATGTCTTATTTTAAAATGTAATTTTGAAAAATGTCTAAGCACAGTTTCTATCCAATAAATGTCTAATTATAAAATATTAAATTAAAATACACGATAATTATTTGAAATTATGGACAGACATGCCATTCCTGACAATCAATAAAATTACACAATATTTAAATACAAAATCTAATCTAAAAATTCAAATACGCGTACAAAAAATGAATAAGAGAATCAAATCAAATAATTCAAAATAATAATAATATTTTATAATAGATGAATTAATAAGGATTGAAATTAAGTCCACGAATAATAGTAAATGAACAAACATTCTTTGACTGATAAATATAGTTTATGAATGATACTTTTGGTATATCAATTATATAACTTATATATTTTATGTTTGGTATATTAATCAATTGATATATATTAAATATAAAATATATCAAATGACTGATATACCAAATATTAAGTACATTATATATACTATTGATATACATAACTATACACTAATAAGGGGTAAATTTGAAATTAAAAAAATAGAAATATGATTTTATGTTTTTTTAACCATATATTTGAAAATTTGAAAAAACTATTGCTAAATTTGTAAATTTAATAATACATTTTTTTCTATTTTTGCATTGACCCTATAAAATATCCATAGGATACATCATTTTGACAGCTATATATATGGCCAATTAATTAATGTAGTTCTCTTTTTGTAAATTGAAGTCTTTCAGTTCAAACCCCATTTTCAAGATTTGAACAAAGGCCAAAAAGTTGAACATTGAACAAAAGAAAAATGAAACAAAAAATTTTAGAAGACCATGTCTGATAAACTTGGTCAATAACAAAGAAAATTGATATTCTCAATTTCAGTTACATATTATATATATTATTTTTCACATTACTCATGTTTTCTATCTCAAATATATGTTTTAGGTTTTAGCCTATAAATATGATCTTCAAAATTTCTTTTGTAATTACAAATATATTGGAGAAGATATCATCAATGGCTTCAAACAAGAACTCAATGGGTTTTAAGGTTTTATTTGTTGTTATGCTCATTCTTACTTCTTCCCAATATGTGGCGTTTGGAAGACATATTGCTGATGCTACTCCTCATCGATCTTGTAAGATAATCCTAATCAATGTCAAATTTAAGGATCTCCCTTTCTGATTTCGATGTTTTTCATGCACGTAACACTAGTTTCATCCAAAAACACCATATTATACACTAATTGTTTTTCTTCAAAGTTTTGTACATGGACAGACAAAATTGTCCTCTCCTATATGTATGGAGATTTTTTTTCACTGTTTCGTGACAATATCTCTTAGTTAGTTTAGTTTGTGGGATAATTATTTTAAATGACAAAACTACTAAAAATAATATTAAATGTAGGAAAAAAATGTTTTTTTTTTCAAAGGGATAGACAGTAATAGACAACTTTAGACTTCTATCGGTGTCTATCATTAATAAGTTGGTTCATTTTGCTGTGTATGAAAACCGTCCAGTAGTGATTTTTCCTTTCTTAAGTTTTAGTGTTATGTGTACTTGTTCTCATATACTTGCATATGTGCAGATCATAAAAATCATAGGGAAATGGAGAATATTTCAAGAGTTCAACATCGTTCCCAAACTGATGTCCCAAGGAGGGGTAACTATGGAGGAAAGGGAGAGGGGCCATCAAGTTAATTAAGACAGCTCCTAATTCACTTGTGTACATTAAATCAAAGTTAGAACTTAAATTAAAGTTGACATTATTCAACAAGATTTTTGAAGAAATTTAATTCGTTGAAATGAACTTTGTATTTGAATTGATTTAAGCAGAGTGAGTAAAATTTCTAATATTTGATTCTTTGATGCTTTGTCTCAAAAAGTAAACTTGTCTTTAGGGCTTTGCAACTTGTTCTCAATGTTGATTTTTGTTCTTGATGTTAGGAAAGTGTAGTAAAATAACAAAGAAAAAAAAACCACGTACCACAAATATTCTACTAATTGTTGATTTCTGTTCCACAAATACTTCTAATATTTTGTCAATATCCAACAAAAATTGTTGAAAATGATCGTCCCACATTGGTTAGATAAGAGGATGATCATATGTATATAAATGAGGACAACTATTTCTATAGGTATGAAGCCTTTTGGGGCGAAATCAAAACCAAAATCATGAGGGTTTATGTCCAAAGTGTACAATATCATAGGATTGTGAAGATATTTGGAGGGTTGCTTGAAACTATAGTTCTTGGATTTGGAAGTGCTTTTGGTCTTCAAAGGCATATTGATCCTCAAGAATTTGAAGAACGATGAGCTTCAAGTCTCTATTTATAAAGGTTTTCATGGGTCGAATTGCTTGTGGCCCAAAGATTGGGCTTAGGCCTAGTATTTTTTTTTATCCAAAATTTCGCCATGGAGCTTGAATTGTGACCTCTTAGAGCATACTCCCTCAATAATAAATCATATCAATGCTTATTTTGTAATATTTCAAATTTATACAGTGACCTCCTAGAACATACAAACAAAATTGGTACATGATTTCAATATCAAAATAAGGGAATAAGGGATGTTCTATTGTACCATAAAAAGTCAATATGGGATATTAAATAAAACAAAGCAACAAAATGGGAGTATGCAATTTTGTTAAATATTAATAATATGTATTTTAACTCCTCAAAAGTAGTAGATAGAGATAAAGTAATGATGTGAAGCAACAAAGATTTAGTGCTTGATTGGTAAAATTATTTTTTAAAGCTTGGTGTGAAAGATTTTGGGTTTTTAAAGGAAGCTTATAGATGACAATTTATAAAGTAATGAAGTGTGTGTTACATAATATGAAAGAAGAAGATTCGCAAAAGGCAATAATAATTTTGGCATCATGAAAGCAAGTTGATGTACATCATTGTTTTCCTAATTTGTGATATCCTTAATACGATTGGTTCAGTACATATTTTCATATTTTATGCAGCTTGGTTGTGGTTTATATAAAGTCCATACTCTAACTCCTAAGATAAAGGTCCAGAAGCCAACTCCAATTCTCTATAACTCTTTGTTCTCAATTAAATTAACTGTAGTTCTTCACATTAAACGTTTGACTTTTCATATTAGTAGTTTAATGTTACTTTTTACATTAAAGTGGTACATCATCGTATTAGGTTACTAGACTCCGTGTGTTACTCTTCTACTCTATTTTTGCACTTTATTTGTTGTCTCTGTGATTGTCAAGACCTTCTATGGATCGGAATACTTGATATCAGAGCGGGTCGCCTTTATTTGAAGTGTGTTTATCATGTAAGGAATTAAAGAAGGTGGTTCTACCACACTATCTACCTCCTGTTTGGATGGTACCAACTACTCCACAGAATGATAGCCTTCTTAAAATCAATGGGTAACAAACCTGGAAATTTGTCGTAATTGGATGGCCTCATCCTACGTCCAAAGGTGTTGATGACAAGGAAACTTTAAAACTTAAAATTGAGTGGACTGATGTAGAGGATGAAGTTTCTCTAGAAAATTCTCGTGCGCTTAATGCCATTTTTAATGGAGTTGACAGGAATCCTAAACCCTGCGAAATAGGCTTGGGATATCCTGTTCATTGTTCATGGTATAACCTGACAACCCAATCATAATCCAACTCAAATTTTAAGGGTTGAGTTCGGTTGAAAACCTTATTCAAGTCTTTCAGATAGTCAACTTGACCAACCTGTACTTTTAAGTTAGTTCAAAAATTTTCTCAATCCAATCCAACTTGTGTATACTCTAAAAGTATTTATGATATTATTTTACTGTTTTGATAAGGTTTATCCAAATACTAGATGTATGCTATTTGCAACTTGAATTAAGGAACAGGTCGACAAAAGACATATAATACTATTTGTGCATTAGGTAAGCCTGATCAATGCCACTTTTATTTTTTATTTTTTATTTTTATTAATAGTAGTGTTCAAAAAGTTAATGATTCTTCGTAAAATAATAATAATAATAACAATAATTTAACTCCAAAATGTACATCACCCGTTTATATTTTTTATTTTTATCTTTTTTCCTTCCCATAAATCATTATTGCACATCTCACCAGTTTGAAATAAAATATTTTTAGTTGTCTTAAAGGGTTGTTTTAAATAAAAAAAATGTTGAAAATATTTATAAATGCAGTAAAATGTCACTTAAGCACTAAATCACATTAACAGACAAGGATAAATACAACAATATGTTTGAAAACAATATTTATTTTTCAATTTATTTAAAAAAAAAACGTTCATAAACCGACCAAATTTGTTTAAAAATATTTTAACTAATAACCAATAATCCGCAATTTTTTATTTGTCATGGCTCGGTCCGATCTGTCAAATTGCATGGCTAGCCTGCTTGGACAACCAAACCTCACCACTTGCCAGCTTCTAACTCCAAAATTTTTGCGTTATTTATTTATTTACTACTATCTTTTAACTATGTGGAATTTAAGAATTTAATCTCCAGCTTGGTTGTGGTTGAAAATAATAGTATTATATAGATTATTTATTTATTTATTTATTATTATTATTATTTTCTTTTTATAAATATGTATAATAACATGACATAAATGTTTTAGATGAATTTGTTGGGAAAAAGTCTATCACTACTGTTGTGAAATAAACAATAAAAGTTATTGAGAAATCAAAATAAAATAATAAAAGTTGGAACACAAACATAAAAAAAACTCCAAACCAGAGAAAAAATTATGGACCATAAGAATTAATGTGGAAATCCAAATTACAAAAGTACACTTTTCAAAGTATTATACGGTTGATTTCTGGCAAAATGTTAGAAGTGCAGCTGTTCAACATTAGAAAGTTTAAGGAAGTGATGAGATCCAAGCATTATAAAAGGATCCTATATCTTTAGTTTCAGATTGTCTCAATTAAGGTGTGTTAACTCTATATTAAATTCCTTTTGCATTCTCTAGTTTGATAATAAACTTAAAGAATGTAGGTAGTGTAAAAGCTTTGGGAGAGTGCTCTATTCTAATTGGGATTGAGGAGAGAATTATTTGTATGATTGTAATAATTTTTTACATAGTAGAATTTTTCTGGTTTGTGGTTTTTTCTCCAGGCCGGAGTTTTTCCATGTTAATTAATTCTTAGTGTTCCTAATTTTATTATTATTTTTTTAATTTCTTTATTATTTTTCTGCTTAATCTGTTGCAGTAGTGAGAGGTTTTCCCCAACATATACCACTCACCAGTGGCGGAGCTAGAATTTCATGTGAACACAAATGTATATAGAGTTAGTATGTTCTTTATTTCGTTCTTTCATGTGCTTTATGGAATCCAAATTCTTTTTATACCATCGCTCGAAGGGCGGTTCCGCGAGGTGCCTTCTGCTCTCTTCGATTTAGCAAGCAACTGAGTGGCCACTTTGCCTCGGTTGTATGTAAAACCCCCTTCACCCCCACCCGCTAAAGTGGTAAAGAAGGAGCTCTTTGGGGTCTCATTTTCTTTCTATCTGACATGACAAAACATAGGATTCTTTTTAGAAATTCTGTCTGTGCGGAGTCCAGACATATCACCAAAGAAAGTAAAGGAAAGTCAAACCTTTCCATCAAATTATGTGGAAGAAACCCCAATTTTCTCAAAATTAGAGATGGGACTTGTACTATGTCTCTGTCGGACATGGATCGATCATAACGAGAATTGACTCCTCCGTAATGTAATAGAAGAGTCATTGTCCTGTTCCCGGGGCTTTCCCCTTCTCGACTAGATGAAGGTGATATGAATTATATTCAGGCGGGACATGATGGAGTCTCGCTTTGATGCTGGGGTGAGGAGACACAAATGTATATAGAGTTAGAAGTTTAGCTCATAAACTTCTAGGTTTGTGTTTATAGATAGTTCCTAAATTTTAAAAAGTATTTAATAGGTTCATAAATTTTCAATTTGCGTGTTTAATAGGTTTGGAAAATATTGTATTAAAAAAGTTGCTAAAATATGAATATGCATCTAACCCATGAACTATAGATGCATCAATTTGGCCACCATGAACCCACCCGATTTTCAAGTTCCGTACTATGAGAAAGCAAGGTAAGATGAAGAAGACGGTGTTGATTATAACACCCTTAGTAGAAGCAATCACCAATAGACCTTCTTTTTGGGACACACATGGGTAGGACAAATGTTATTTTATGCCTATAGTCGATTAAAAACAAAAGAAATCGTTGTCTTTCATCACTTTCTCAAATCCTTTTAGATGGGATCGACTGCATGCATCTTTAATATTTTTTCAAAATTCAAAGGAACCGTTGTCTTTCACTCTCGTCTGATTTTTAGGTACGGGAGAAAAAAATTAAACAAACAAAAGTGTGGAAGTTGGTTAGTCGTTATTCAAAATTTAAGACGCCATACCTTTACATTTTTTAAATGAAGACCAATAATAGTAAAAAAAAAAAAAAAAAAAAAAAACTCTACCTTTTTATTTATTTATTTATTTTTTTGGGTATATAAATAGTATATTAGCAACTTAACACACGAATACAATTAAGGCTCAAAGAGTACTTAATCATCTTAATTACAGATCATTAAGCTCTCTCTCTCTCTCTCTCTCTCTGCTTCTCAAATAATGGTTTCCAAGAGAGTTTCAATGATTTGGTGTATGGTGTTCTTCATTCTTATGCTTTTAATGACCTCTAATAATAATTATAATGTTTTTGCAAGGAAATTTCTTGATGTTAATACCCCTCTTGAGGATGGCTTCAACCTTGATCAAATTGGTGCATCTTCATTTTTCTGTGAGTCTCTAACTACTTCTCCATCTTTGATGTTTTATTTTGAGTTTCTTTAAATAAACTGTTTTGTTTTGTTTTGAAAACTAAAATTAGTAGTTTTAGAGAAGTTGTATTCTAATATTTATGAAATTTGGCAAATAGTTCATAGGTGTTTATTAGGTTAGATAAAAAAGAAAAAACCTATTATCAAAATAAATTGAAACAAAAACAAGTTTAGCGTCTCACTAAATTGTTATGATTTTATGATATGTAGTGATGCAAAGTATGTTTGGTAAGTTTATATTTTTTGAAATAAAATAACCGCCTTTCAAAAGATAAATTCAAGCAAATCTATATTTTCTCACCCTTCATACATGCTATAAATTGGAGAGCTTTTTTCTAGCTTCTTTTTATTCAAATATATATAGAGGGTTACAAATTGTTTGTTTTTTATAGTTGATGATGTTGCAATAATATTCTATTGAATCTCTAATTTGATTTACTTTAATGGTTTGGTTTTCAGATAAATTGGAGGGGGAGTTAGAAAAGAGATTCGAGGATTTTTTAAAAGCAACCACTAGTAACGATATTCCTCGAGGTGGAAACTACTAAATGGAAACACACACACAACAAAAAAAAAAAAAAAAAAAAAAAAAAATTTATTATTAAAAAAAAAAAAAAAAAAAAAAAAAAATTTATTATTAAAAAAAAAAAAAAAAAAAAAAAAAAATTTATTATTAAAAAAAAAAAAAAAAAAAAAAAAAAATTTATTATTAAAAAAAAAAAAAAAAAAAAAAAAAAATTTATTATTAAAAAAAAAAAAAAAAAAAAAAAAAAATTTATTATTAAAAAAAAAAAAAAAAAAAAAAAAAAATGTTATAGCTAGCCCTTCAGTACTTTTTATGTTGGGAGTATATGTGTTCCAGTTTAATTTTGTATGTAAAATTGAAGAACAATAATGAAATAACTTATCCTACTTCCTTAAAAGATGAAACTTTTTTCTCTTCTTTTTTTTTTCTTTTTATTTTTGATTTTCATGTGGAACGCCAGATCCTATTCGTTATTCGTATTTGCTTAGATTTAAGTAAAAAAAAAAAAAAAAAAATCTTAAACATTTAAAAAATTCAAACAAACTCATAGTGATTTGGAAAGAAACAACAAAATTTTCAAAAGATATACGAAGTCTAAAGCTAAATTACTCTGAGATGATACACAGGTTCGACTCTTCTATTCCATTGTTTTCAACCTATATGGAACATCTATTGCGCTTAATTGGAAGTCCTTATATTCTTATAATTATTGTTTGTACGTGAGAATGTTAGAAGTGTTAATAAATTAAAGGTATTTTCTTCCAGGGAAATAAAACCAAAAATTTTCTAAATTAATTGAAAATTGTATAGGAGATTGGACTGACCTTGATATTATTATTATTATTATTTGGTAGGAGATACTTCATTCGTTGATGGTATGCAAGGAAAACGGGAGTTTAAGTTGCGATTATTGAACTCAAAAATTTTCTAAATTAAAAATTGCATAGGAGATTGGACTGGCGTTGATATTATTATTTGGTAAAAGATACTTCATTCGTTGATGGTATGTTGAAATTTTATTTATGAAAAGATATAGAACGAAGAATTTAATTCGTTCAAGAAAACTGTCACAATGAGATGTTAGATGTATGGAAGAAAAAATAACGAATTATTTTGAATTTGTATCCATCGATTTATAAATGTATACAAATTTCCTAATTTAAATCGTACAATAAATATATTTATTAAGAAGCTACATTTTTTTTTTTTTTTTGGATGGAAATAGAGTGCATTTTGTGGATTTCATTTTAAGTATTTTGTTTTGGGTGGTTGGGAATTGTTACGTTGGATGTAGCAATTAACAATGTAGTAGTTCAACGTTCAAATTGCGAGGCAACTAAAAACCATCTTGGTTCTAACAAAAAATTGAGCATGTTTTTCTTATTAAAGTAATTGCGAGGCTAAAGTCCAACGACAAAATAATTGTATCAAAGAGAGAAAATAAGTACTTCAATTATTCATGTATTGTCCTATGTGTTTGTCTTTTGCTCTACCATATTCTTCATTGTATAAATAAATAAATATTCAAAAAGAGTAGAAGTTTAGTTGATAATTAAGTGCATGTGTAACTTCATAGGTTTTGTTTAATCAAAGCATTTCATATTTTAAAAGCAATACATCGTCACTCTGTCCTTTAAAAAAAAAAAAAAAAAAAACAATATTAAATTAAAAAAAAAAAAAAAAACAATATTAAATTAAAAAAAAAAAAAAAAACAATATTAAATTAAAAAAAAAAAAAAAAACAATATTAAATTAAAAAAAAAAAAAAAAACAATATTAAATTAAAAAAAAAAAAAAAAACAATGTCACTTTAGTTGACATATACTTTCATCATTTAGATAATACTTAGCTTAGAACACAAATTTCCTCCCTATATTTTCACTCTTGTCTAACATTTTGATATCTATAATTATTTGTGTAGTAATTTAGTCTTGTAATGGTTTTCAACTATATGGTAGATAAGTTATGAGCAATATAGGATGAGTTGTAATTAGAAAAAAGCATTGATCTCTTTGACAAAAGACTAGGGACATTTGTAACAACTTTCCAAATCCTCAAATAGCTAGGAGCATAGTTCAAATAATCAAACAACCGGAACAATTTGGATTAGCCAATCCAAACTGTAAGGGTTGGGTTGAGTTAGTTTTTTTCTCCATTTGGGTTGAGTTATTTATTTAATTTTTTTTTTTTTGTAGAATTGTGTTCGGTATCGAGTTGAATAAAAAAAAATTGAGTTGACCAAACTCAAACTTAGAATGCAATATGAAAGAAGCAAATATCATAATTTGTAAAGAGATCTAATTTGTAAAGAGATGAGACTAGTAGGTTATAGCTTTCTTGTTAAAAAGTTGATTGTTCCTCTTGAGAAAAAAATGATGTAGTTTTAGTAAAAAACATATTTAATAGTATACCATCAACACTCCTCCTCACTTAACACAGGACATCTTGAACCAAACTACTCCAATACCATGTTAAATTGTCAATTGACCCAAAAGCTTAAACTAGTGGGTGAAGGTACATATTTAATATTATATCAACATAAGTGATAAGGGCAAATTGAAAGACTGGGCAGGGCAAAATGTGTCCATATCAATTGGTTCATAGGTTTTGAATCCTCTTCGCGGAAGCATTTAATCGCTTTGCTCCAATATTATTTTATGAATTTGTACAAAATAAGAATAAATACATGTGCTTTGAAACACACCAAAAGATTCAAGGAAAAGAAGTAAATACCTTTGTAGATCTTATCTTCAATATCTACTTTCCCTAGAGTAAAGAAGGAGCGAATTCCATCTTGTGAAGTTATGTTCACAGCTTCTCACTCGGCATCATTCCCAAAATGGTAGGCATATTGAGTCGGCAACTAAGACCACTCTTGTCCTCCCCCATACAAATCAAAGAATGATCCTTTATGAACAGGAGTTCATAACTCACTTAGGATTGAGATCAAGTTACATAGTTCCCATTTGAAATATAAAACTCTTTAATTAATGGAGTTACATAGAGAGATTTAATTTCGTGGTCCATTCTTATACAGACTCACGATATAGGATACCCCCACTTACATGTCATTACACTAACGATTTGAATCAAACCATTTGTAACACTTACAACATTTATAACACTTACAAAGTGTAGTGTTATCAGGATTAGGCACCCAACCTCACCCATATATTATAAACCTTTTAAGTTATTTCTTGAACAGAATAAAATTGTATGTTAACCACATATTGTTCAAGATACATTAAATAACCTAAGATCTTAATTTATTGGATTTTGAGTTATGCAAATAAATAACAATTATTATAAAAATAAATAATACTTTATTAATTGATTTACAAATTTACAGAGATTATAAGATTTAGGACATAAATCCCGACACTCAATACTTAGATGCAATTATCTTCATGTATTCCACTCTTCCACTCTTATCACAAATAATAATAATATAAGAAAAAAAAAAAAAAAGAGTAAGAAGAAGTTGTTAACATGACAAATTATAATTGGACCGAGATAAGTACTACTTAAAATACATCAAAGTAGTTCTCGATAAAAATGAGAGCAAATGAGATTGGACGATGTGCAGTGAATAAAGAAGTGGCCTACGGTTTCATAATTCTTTTTTTGGAAGAAGAGACACTGGGACAGGCTTAAAGCAAGATTTTGATTTTTTTTTTTTTAAATTTTTTAGACTATGATCAGTATTATCATAGATTTATGAGATTCATCAAGTTCATTTTTACTAGCTCATATTCTATAAAGATATTGTTTTCTGTCTAAAGCTTTAATAAATTTATTGACTTAGCTTCATAATATTTGGCCATAGACTAATCAGCAACTAATGAGGTATGTAGTTATATGTCTTTTCTCGTGCACAAAAGAACAAGAAATGAAAGACAAAGTAATTCAAAAGAAGTTTGGTCGTATTTACACTACAAGAAAGAACGCTTAATATATATTTAATCTTTTTCATTAGGTCAAAATATATGCACAATAATCTATATTTCTTCAGTGTAAATAAATAATAACAACACATAAAATCATATATATCCAGAATTTTTTTAATCTAAAATGGCCACTTAAGAGAGAGAGAGAGTTTCATCATGGAATGTGTTTTGATGGATCTCAGAGGCGTTTCTTTTTTATAATATATAATTGTTTGAGAGAAAAATTACTTTTTACTCTAAATAAAATAAATTGATTTAATTTGGTAGGTTGTACCAATTTTAATCTTATATTTTCAATTTCTTCTATTTAAATTTTAAACTTAGTAAATTATATCAATTTTAACTCTATACTTTAAATTTTATTCCATCACAACAAATTATACCTTTTAGTACAAATAAATTTGAAACACGTATAATGTCCGATGGAAGAAAAAAAGTACAAAAAATTTGAAATAAAAAAGAGAACATGACCGACATTGTATAAGTGTCATTGTAGGCCTCCTTTCTCTTCCAGCCTGATGTCATATTTCTCCTTGAATTTCTTTTTTGGTTTGGATTTGTCTTTGCTACCGTAGGTCTTGGGTTTTGTTCATGGTTTGTGAGTTTTTAACGTCATTGGTTGTGAATGTTTGGCATTGTTTAATGTATTCTAATGTGAATTTTGTTCAAATCTATTTTTCTTAGTCATGGGTACGTGTTCAAATATGTATGTTTTTGCCAAATTTTGTCAATGTTATGCATTTCAGTCTTGTTTGTACATTCTATTTTCACGCTAGATCAAATGTTTGATCATCCTCTTCTACCATTTTTGTGAAAACTTGAGAAGAAAAAGAAGAAAAAGGTAGAAGAGATGAATTTTATTAAAGGAGGGCAGTGGCCACGTCAATGGCGAAAATGGACGGTGACAACAAATGGTGATGAAGGGGTTAAACAAAGGGGGAGAGAGAGAGAGGAGAGAGAATTTTAAGATGTAACTTGGATTATTGTTATTCAAAGTTAAAGGTTTAACAAATTGATGAAATTGAAAATTTAGAGTTAAAATCATTACAAAATAATTTTTTTTTTTTTTTTTTGGTTAAGTGGAAAATTATGAAAGTGCTTGTAAACTATTTTTATCTGAATAAGACACTTATGACTCTAATGAAATTATCCCAGCTAGTTTACGACTTAAATTAAGATCTAAACAACCAATAAGTAAGTTTGTAGACGTCACTTTTTAAATTAAAATTCTAATTTCCAAAATATTCATCATCCAATGAACTAAAAGTAAAACATGATTACAAATCAACATGGACAAGTTTTAAAAAAAGATTTCAAATTTAAAATAAAACCGACCAAATTTGTTTTAGATTTTAATTAATTATCAATAATCAGCAATTTTGTCATGACTCTTGGCAGTTTCAACTCTCAAAATTTCAACGTTAATTTGAACAAATAATTAATATATGTGATAATTAAACTACAAATTAAATGTTTTAAACGGATCGTTGACTTTGACCCATTGTCTTCTTTTGGATTTGGAGAAAAGATTAATTAATTAAAAAAAGGAGGGAAAAGCCATTCACACTATATTTATCAAAATGAAGAACAATAAAATTAATAATCTTTTATTATTATTATTATTATTTTTAATGTATATAAATACATAAGAAACTTAACACGAATAGCAAATTAAGGCTCAAAGAGTAGTTAATCTTCTTGATTACGCTCCAAGAGAGTTTCAGTGATTTGGAGTGTGGTATTTTTCATTCTTATGCTTTTAATGGCCTCTAATAATAATTATAATGTTTCTGCAAGAAAATTTGGGTGCATCTTCATTATTATGTGAGTATTATTTATTGTCTTTCTCCATCTTGGATGTTTTAATTTAAATTTATAATAATAATCAGTATTTTGTGATGACTTAGTTTCTCATTTATAATTTTTTTTAAAACTTGGGTCAAAAAATGTATGAGTATATTGATGTAACTAGGGCAAAATGAGTATATAATAGAAACTTAATTATGAGCTTGTATATTGTGTAATTTGTTTTGTTTATAATTTTATCTTTCGTACTCATAAATTAAATTAATATAAGAGGATATATCTTTTTCGTACTAGCTATTGGTAGGGGTGTACATTAAAATCGTCTAAACTGAATCGAAAAATTTGTTTTTACTGAAACTTTGGTTCAACTTAAAATTATAAGGGAAATGGAACTTTCTGTTTGGCTCGATTTTAGAACTCAAAATCAAAAAATGGATCATCTGTATTATATATAATATTATTTATGGGATATTGGTTTCGAGACTATCAGTCAATTGTAATTTGAATTTTAAAATTGATCAAATTGAACTAAATTGAATATTTACGGTCTAATTTGGTGTATATATATTGTAACGACCCGACTAACAACTATCTAATCGGACCATTACTTAGTGCATGCAACAATTCATAGAAACGACACTATGCAGAATGGTAAATAATGACTCATGTTTTTCATGAAAATTTCTACATATTTTAATTCAAGAAATCAGCACAATAACAAATAAATGAAATTTTGGTTCGGGGTACCCCTGAGGAAAACAATAAAAATAAGCTTCATAGATGAAAATCAGCATAAATGAATAGGGAGACGAGTCTCAAAACAAAATTGGACAGTTGAACAAAATTTCATAAAGAGAAAACATGCAAAACTAAGCGGAAGCTGCTACGGGTCCTGTGATGCCATCAAGGTTTCTTCCTATCATTCGCCGACACATTCCTCCCTTTACCTGAAAAATACATAAGAGGAAAGGATGAGTAATTTTATTACTCAGTAAGTAACCCTACTACCGGGGGTCAGGCTAGGCACCTATGTCCAATAAGTGCATCAAACACATACATATCTATCATACATCATATTTCTATAAGTGAATGGTTAGACCCGCCCCACCGTTGGTCATTAGTGCCCACAAACCTCTAGTGAGTCCCAAAGGAGACACTTACCTCTGGTGATCCCAGAGGAACACAAACCTCTGGTATACCCGAAGGAACACAACCTCTGGTGAACCCGAAGGAACACAATCTCTGGTGATCCCGAAGGAACACGTCCTCTAGTAAACCCGAAGGAACACAACCTCCTATGGACACCCAACCAATGTAGGGGAGACTCCACTACTCATCGTATATGATCAATAAAGTTCATAATCATTCCATTACATGAACTCATAAGCTAACAGTAAGGTTCATAAACGTTTAACAGCATAGGTTTATACACTAACAGGCATATATAATTTTAAGACGTGGAAATCGCATACAGGCATAATATCTCATAAGTGGCTCTAGAAACCTACTACATCATGGCAACTAAACATATGGTCCGAGGGAGGTTCAGGTAGTAAGACTACTTACTTTGAGCCTTGATCCAAATCGCTAAACGCACCATAGGTCCTTGCAAATACTCCTGAAAAAAATTGGAAGCAAAATTCCTAGCTTAAATTAATCACCGACCTAACCTATTCGTGCAACAATGAGTTAGGTCGGTGATTAACTCAAAGGATGGTTTAATCTCGGAGTTGCCGCACCTGCTTCCAACTCTCCAATTCGTGCAACAGTCTACACACTCCAAAAGAAAATACATTTAGAATTTCCAAATCCACAAGAATAGCTAAGGAAAAACACCAGCACCTTACCCCAAAGACCACGATCTCCTCCATGCCGCCAAGCACCACCAACAAAGAGCAAACCCACAGCGGTAGCAAGACTCACGTCGACGTCGGCTGTTGGAGGAGGACGGCGGTGAGCGCAGACGCTGAAGAAGAAGAAGAGAGTTGAGGCGGCGAAAACGCATGAACGCAGAGGAAGAAGGAAAAGCTAGGGGCGGTGGCTAACGCGAGAGGGAGAGACTATTTTCTCTTTTTTCTTTCTCTACATGCAAAACGAGAAAGATTTATTTATAATAAACCCTAATCCCTCTTTCCAATAATTTCACCGTTTCTTTTTCCCCAATCAAATAAAATCTCCTTTACCTTTCCCCAAACAAAACAAATTAAAATCTCATTTTCCTTATTTTGTTTTGTTATTATTTATTTACAACTTTTTTTTTTCAAAGATAAATTATCTCTTGCCAAATTCCAAAAATTTCCTTAAATCCACCTAAACCTCACCAACCACTACAAATACCAATTTTACAGCTTAATTCCTTATTTTAAATTAAATTATCTTTACTACTGAAATTTAAATTTTTCCACTTTCAATAAATTGCAAATGATGCCAGATGACTTACATTAACTTAATAGAGGACTTTACCTCAATGATTTGGATTGTCACATGTATTTTTGGAAAATTTTAGTTTGTCCGAACTGTGAACATCCCTAGCTATAAGGTTAAAAAATATGGTTTTTTTATGGTTGTTCTTGCAGTTTTTTTTGAATCTCTTACTTATTTTCACTTTTATTGTTTTTGGTTTTTCAGATGAATTGGAGGGGAAAATGGAAAAGAGATTCGATGATTTCTTAAAGTCACACATTAGTAATGATGATCCTCGAGGTGGAAATTATTGAATGGAAGCTCATAACTACATAGAGCAATTCAGCTAAAGTAATAAGTTGGATTTGATAGCTAGAGGTTAGTCAGGAGGATAATGTAGCTTTATTATTTTATCAATTTGGGGTATTTTCAGTTGGTAGTGTTTAGATAATTTTAGTAGGTCTTTAAAATTTTTGGTGTTCCAATGAACCAACTCCAACCTCTACAAACACTTCAGTGGTAGATACTCGTATTGATGACGTGTTATTTATAAACATAAGAACAACAAGAACAAAAAAAAGTAAATTAGAGAGCAAAGTAAAGAAACAAAAGTAGCTAGAGAGAACAATTTAATTTAATTGTATTGAGTTACAAAGACACCATAGAATACTATTTATAGGGCATGGAAGGGTGTAGATTACAAAAGAAAATTCAGTGGGAGGTTATAGAATTTTGTAACTTAGGTAAGTTATGAAAATCTACGCTAAATATTACATTTATAACTGTTTCTATATTTCGGCTCTTATGTAGTATTTGGCATATTTATAATTATTTGTATAATAATAAGGTTTCTTTGTATTTTAAAAATATTAGTCATGAGTCTTTGACATTCGAGAGAAAATTTATTATAACTGAACCATTTAAATGAACAAATATTAATAATAATAATAAATGATTTTTCACCCAACATTTTTACTTTGAAACCTTTTTTAATCATATTTCGCAGTTATTTATCTATTTTGCCTACCCACCTCTTTTTTTATTTCAATTTAATAGTAGAAATTGTCTTTAAGCTAATACATACATGGATTAAAATTAAATATTTAAAAGTGCGTGAATCAAAATAAACAACCGTCAAAATACAGAAACTAAATGATATTTCAACTTAAATTATTTTAATCGTAATTTATGATTACATCAATTAAATATGAGAATTTGGTATTTTGAAAACTATTTGAATAGATTTATGTCATTGTTATTTTCATCTATTGAAATCACTTTAACAAGATATGAGATCACCATTTTTTCAACAAATTAGAACAAGAGGTTGAGGGAGAAACGAGATCACCGTTTAAATTTCAATACCGTTTCAATGTGTATGTTCATTTGAGTTTATTTATTTATTTATTTGCAATATACATATGAGAAATCGACTTTTGACTTCGAAGTTGATAATACAAACTTTATATCAATTAAAAAGTTTATTGACTTCTTAATTTTTCCTTTTTTCCTTCCTTCTAAGCTGGTTATCCAACTTAGTGGTACTTTCTAATGAATTTGGTGTATTAGTTTTTGTATGATGACGTTCATTGACTTTTAACCTAGAAGTCTTCTTTTAAATGGAAGTTTGTATGATAGATACTTATGATAATAACTCCGAAGTAAATCACAATCTAATTATGGAATATTTTGCAAAAACTTACACCCAAAATCAAGGCAGCAGAATGTGGGGCTGAAATCTTGATGACTAAAATTACAAGAGATAATATCCATACAAACCAAAAGTCTTTGCAATATATTTCCATGACATTTAATAATTTTTCCAAACATTCATATGGAAAAAGAGAAAAAATGCAAACCCTTTGGTGTATAAATATGTGATGCATAATTAAAACTTTTGGGAGATCCAAATAATTAATTAATCTCACATATCTTTTCTGATACCATAAATATTAATTTATGGGTTCAATTAGAGCTTTAAATGTTTTGGTGGCACATTTACTTATTACCCTAATAATATTGGCTTCTAATGTTTCTTCTTCGAGGAAATTACTTCATCTATCGCATATAGTTCGTAAGTACTCAATTTAAATCCATTTATTATTATTTTCATCTCTTTTTTTCACCCATTTTCTTGTTTGTCTATGAATTTTTTTTGGCTTTATGTTTATTTTTTCATCCTATTCAGAACCACCAAGTTATGGACCCATGCTGATGCAGCCAGCTGATGCTCCCTTTGGTGGGAATTACTCTTAATGAATGGTCGAGGATGGAACAACGAAGGAAGGACTATATTTGGTCTAAGGATGGAAACTGTTGTCTTTTCCTTTAGGTGTTATCGTTTTGTCACAAAGTAAGCGTCGAGAATTATTCAAATATATTCATTAGTCAGCAAGTTTTCCCATAAAAATCCAAGTATAAGCTTCTATAGATTTCTTTGTGAGTCTAGGGTTGAACGCAGGAATTTGTGATAAATTAGGTGCTGAGACTAAATATATATTCTATGTGGTGACTGTACAAGTATTATGTTCAAGGAGCTTTATGTGTCTAAATCTATACATAAAGAATAAATACAATTTCCTACAATTAACATAGTGAGGTGGTCACGGAGAGTGTTAGTCAAATGTCATTTATAATCAGGTAGAATGCTTTAAGAATCGTGATGGAACCATGAGATATAATAGAGTTAACGCAACTGTTAGTTGTTACTTAAAATATCTAAGTATATTTACACACCTACAAACTTTAGGTTTTAGAATCCATCTTTCAATGTTTTCGACGCCACATTAATCTTATCTCTAAGATGCACAATAAGTTTGTTTTGGCAAAAGATGAACTACATCTCCGAAACTCATCTAGTCTTGATAAATGCTAAAAATTAACCATTTACTCTCTCAAGCTAGATAGTTGTGCTTATTTAAACTTTTTTGTTCAACAAATCTATGCAAGCTACTGATATGCATTAATCAAGATATAAACAGCTTAATATTGCTTAAGAAGAACTAACTTCTAACATTTAACTCGTTCAATCATACAAGCAAACATGGTGTACAGTATTAAATATGGAAATGAGTGGAAAGTAATTGTCAATCAAACTTATATTAGGTAAATAAATCATTCTCTCGAATGTCATTAACAAAGTATAAGTAAGAAAGGTGGAAATGAAGAAAGAACAAAAATGGAAGACGTCAAGCCGCCACTAGCAATGTCTTGCTTTATGGAGACTTAAGACTTATCTGATACATAAATGACATAGGATGAAGGTTCTCACTCACTAAGAGATGACTCTGAAAATTCTCAGAATCCTTCTCACAGAAGAACTTGAAATGGAGGTTGGTTATGGTGAGGGAGAATTTGTGCAGAGCTTTCGCCTCTTAAACTCGTTTCTTTCCCTCTCTGAATTGAGAAGCTTTGGGCTATGTGTAGGTGTCGAAAAAGTGAACTCATAATGATCTGACACATTTACATTAAATTCCATGCCCTGCTGCGCAGACTTTTCAAATCGTCAATCCATTGGTTCTATCATGTTCTGATAACGTGTAATCCGTTAGCATATTGATATGACAGCTACTGCCCAGGCGTCTATATCTGCTTTTTCTTCTCGACGCATGGTCTTGACGCATGGGTTTTTGCTTCTTTGGTTCTCGCAGAATCTTCTTTTCTAGTACTTGGGTTATTTGTGCTTCTTTTCTATTTAATCCTACGTTAAGAAAAGAAAATTTCATATTTTCTAGTATATTCATTTCTAAATGATGTCAACGCATAGTAATACATATTACACAATTCTACTACCAAAATCATGCGTTTAGCCCTAAAGTTACTTTAATTATTCCAAATAGTGAATATAATAACTTGTATTTCTACAAGTTATCATAAACAAAATGATTGAATTGAATTTGAAACGTAAATAAAATTAGAAAACAAAAGTTGAACTTCAAAGGATAAAGATGTCCTATGGTGCCAGTTTCAATAATTACTTCACTAAATCATGCAAAGGTTTTATAGAATCTTGTGACATTGACATGTTTAAAACTAGAATCTGAACTCTGATTTATTATTTTTCGGCATTAGATCTTTCTCATGCAAACCTACTTGATTACTAATTTCTTAAAACCAAATTAAGAATAACATGGAATCAAACAAAGCTATAAACAATTTTCGTTATCAGCCTATCTATTTTTATGAGAGATTAATAATGATTCAATATTATAAGTCTGGTTAAAATGCCATCTATCTAATTGAACATTCAACCTAATAGACATCTATGGCCAATCAATAGTATCGAAAAACATTCAAACACAATTTCTATATAATTACTATGCATTGATTTATATTCATAAGAAAATTCATCAACATCCTAGAAATAAAGAGTCTAGCCACTCATGGTTGTCAAATACATATTTTCATATAATTAAAAACAAAATACACATCATAAAGGATGAGAAAAATAAGAAAACAATACTATCGATGTGATTTTCGTTGTCGAATTTCGTCGAAAATTATGCTTTGATCTGCACATCGAGATCTCGAACAACCTCCAAAATAATTTCCTCACACTCCATATTCTCTTGAAATAAAAAATTAAGCTTCAATGTTGATTGAAAAAAAAAAAAATCCAAATATTTATTGTCGGTTTTGACAAAAAGAAAAAAGAGGAAAAAAAACGGATCTTTACGACAATTGTTACATGATCTTCACGTCTTTGTCTCTAATCCTCCTGTTTTATGGTGTGGTAAAATTTATCTCTCTGGTTAACAATTTGGTTTTTCATGCACGTACAAATCACATTAAAATTGATTACCATTTTGTTCCTAATAAATTTTTTCGTAAAGGTCTTTTTGTAAAATTCATCTCCTCCGAAGACCAGGTTGCAAACTTGTTTACTAAACCTTTGTTATCTCATTCTTTCATGACCTACTATAGCAAATTCGTGACTTTATTTTCGTCTCGAATTTGGGACATATTAGATTTATTAAAGTTGTAACTTCACAACTCATATCTTGTTAATTTGTTATTAGATCTTATTTTGTACGTTTGGTTATCACCCTACTGCTATTAATGGGTGTTCACTTCATGTTTCAAAATCATTAAATACAGAGGGTGCAAAATCTTAGAGAAGTTGTATTAGTTGAAAAGGTTTGAAATTTGATAGAGAGAAGGAAAAGTGTTAGGAGAAATGTTTTGAATGAAAGTTTTAAAATGTTCTAAACAATTATTATTATTATTATTATTATTATTGTGTGTTGGGTGTGTGATGGGCGGCAAAATAGTCGCCATCAAATCGATTTTAATTATATATATGAGTGGTCGCGTCATGGTCATATCACTGCAACATTTTTTTTTTTTTGAATTTTTAAATGTTGTATTTTTAATTTGTTAGTTTATTATTATTACTATTATTATTTTGTTGGACTACTTGTTTTGTGCTTTATTGTATTTATATTTATCTATTTTATTTTAAGTGTTACATTTAACCTGTTTTTTTAGAATTTATTATCTTGTTATGTTTAGAAATATATTATTCTAATATTCTTATAATTTCTTGCTTGTATTTTTTCAAAAAAAGCAGTGATCGAATTTAAAAAATTTTAGAAGTTCGATTTTCTAGAAAATTCATTATTTGGGAGTCTAAAATTATCCTCAATATACTTCAAATAATGTTTTAATATGATCTTTTATATATATATATATATATATATATGAAAAATTATTATAAATAGAAATAATATCAAACTATCTAGGTCTATTATGGTTTATCGCAGATAAAAAATAAAAAATTTTGCTATATTTATAATTATTTTCAATAATTTTCTTTTTATTTTTGAAAACATCCCAAATAAAATCTTATTTTTGGGATTTATTATTATTATTTTTCGGTGGAGATGATTTGTTATGTTTCGTTTTAGAAATTAAATAAAATATTGTTAATAGATGTCAAAAATCCATAAAATAAAGAAAATTTTAAAATGAACACATTAATTTAGTAGCCATTATAAAATAATGACAGTTGTTCGAGGGTCAAAGTCAAAGAGTCAAAGAGAGCCATTTGGTGTCATTGCTCAGCCGGAAGTGTAACCGCAAATGCCGGTTGTCTCTGGGTTTGCATTTTATATTATCTTCCTCACTCACAATCACTCTCTCACCACATTCCAACAGCTCTATATCAACCCCCTTCTCTCCAAATTGTCTTCCGATTTGTTCCGATTTAGGATTTCATTCGAGAACTTCAAATGTTAATCAAAGTTTGTTCTTTTCTTTTTCTTTTCTTCCTTTCACTCCCCGTCTCTCTAAATATCCTCAATCTAATATTCAAATATATCTATTGGTAGAAAAAAGGAGTGTTTCCCCGAATTCGAAAAAATAGTCGACAAATACCTTCAAATGCGTCGGCCAATTATCTAACAGTGTCTTATCGAAAAACCAACATTGAGAGAATATCTCCCTATACAACGTTTAAGAGAATAATTT
This sequence comes from Citrullus colocynthis, assembly GCA_031780015.1. Lineage (NCBI taxonomy): Eukaryota > Viridiplantae > Streptophyta > Magnoliopsida > Cucurbitales > Cucurbitaceae > Citrullus > Citrullus colocynthis. Next base: position 674,538 of record QLSR01000171.1, on the reverse strand, counting down.
AATGAAAATAGATGTTACTATCGTAGGAAAAAATGAAAGAACATACAGGCATATAAAAAAAAAAAAGGAAAAAAGATCGAGCCCGCAAAAAACCCTACTAAAGATACGTTTTCCAACTAAATAAGATGTTACCTAGAGAAAACATGGAACCTAACAAAGGCCTAAATTTCATTAGCGTCCCTATCCACACCTCAAACACTTTTTTTTCTCTCACCCAAAGATTTCACAACAAAACACACACCCAACAAACCACAAGAAATGACCTTTTATCTTTGAAAGGCAGATGGAAGGAGGATCATTGCACAAATATCCCTAAGGCAAGCTTTTTCAACGTTCGGTTTGCATTCATTTTCAACGGTTGGTTGGTTGCGTAGTAAAATGTAACGGAACACGAATGGAAGATGACCTGATATATGTTTGTGTAAATAATTATCTTCACCAAAAGATGTTTCATTATTTGATTAGTATATACATATAAACTCGAATAAGTGGTGATATGATAAACCCCTCAAAACTAAATTAGAAAATTTTCCATATACCACCAATCAATGACATGAAATCAAACCAACTGTGAAAGTAAAAAAATTCTGCGACCCACATGACCAAAAGAATTAATACCCCATGATAGCTTTGTTGGACAGGAAATGCTATTACATGTACAAATATTCTACAAAAAATGGAGAAGCGAAATTCAACCAAATTAAGATCTCATTTGGTAACTATGGTTTTTGGTTTTTAGTTTTTGAAAATGAAGGTTATAAACACTATTTTCACTTATAAATTTCTTTATTCTGTTATCTGCTTTCTAAAGAAAAATAGTAGTTTTCAAAACTCCGTAATTTTTAGGATTGTACTAAGAATTCATGCCTTTCTTCTATAATTGTGAAAACTCATATTATGGAACTTGGAGAAAGTAAACATAAATTTCAAAATCTAAAAATAAATTTGTTACTAAATAGGACTTGAGGTAATTCACATCTAAAATTTTAAGGTTAGCGTTGCCTCAATCAATTACTTGACTGGAAAATTATGCTTTTTTTCCTACTATTTGTATTTTATTGTCATCTCATTTACAGTCAACCCATTATACGACAAGTTTTTTTTTTTTTTTTTTTTTTTTTTTTTTTTTTTAGCACGGACTTAATGTTGTATATATTGGATTAGTGATGTTAAAAATTTTGTGGCTTTAGTTTAACATTGCCGCTACTTAATGGCTTCAAATCTACAAGTTTAAACATATATTCGAACACCGTCCAACAAGCATTTGAGCTCATTTGGTGAAGTAATAACACTCTTTGAACCTCTATAGATTTCCCAAGTTTCCTTTTGTGAGTTTTAGGTAGCCTTTTTAAACTCTTTGTAACTCTTGGGAACTCTCTAGAATGTTGTGGTTGAAGTTAGGGATCAATTCTCGATGTTTGACTTAAGGTTTAAGGTTGTTTTGAGTAAGACTATTTATTCATTCTAAATACTTACTCTAAATAAGGTGTTGAGCTGAATTTTTACTGGAACCTCATTTTGATTGTTTTGATATGGTTGAGCATGTCTGGAAACTCGTTTTGATAATTGTATAATGTATAGCATGTTGAGGAGATGTGACAAATTAGGGAAGCTTAGCTGATTGTTTGAAAAGAAGCATAACATTTATGTTGTGAGCCTGTTATGATTTATTGGCACAAGACAAAGTCTAGAAAGCCTAATGCAATTCATGGATTTTAGTGAACCCATTTGTGTGTTAGATTTTCTTGCAAAGCATATTGCGTAATTCATGTGTTCAGTTTTGTATTTTTTTGTTTTTGTTTGTCTTTTCTTTTTCTTTCTTTTTTTTTTTTTTCTTTTTCCTTTTTTCATAGCATTAAGTGTAAATCATGTGTTCCACAAAATCCTTTAATGAGATGGATGGATCGGTCCCTCGAATATGTCGTACTCGTCCCGTCCACAAATGTCCTATACAAATGAGGTATTTAGTTTGCAGTCATTTTTGTTTATAGATTTATCTTTTATACATCATTTGTATTTTGTTGGTGTTTGATGTTGGGCACTTTTCAGTCTCTTAAGTTTGAAGAAAATAAAATATACAAGTTTAGTATTAATTTAACAAACACTATTTTACTTTATTTTTCAATAGATTTTTATAAAATCATAACTATCATAAATTATTTTATAAATTCCAACAATTCCAAACAAAGCATTAATTTAGATTTCAGATCTTAATTTTATTTTGTTTTGAATAAAATTATGTTTTTAATTTTTTCTCGTAAATAGGTTGTTATTTATTTTATAAATCGCTATTTAATCAAGAGTTTAGAGACACTTCTGTTCAAGCCTACGAGCAGCAGCCTTTTTCTCTTCTCTTTAATTCTGAAAACCCTAACCAGTTGTAAAATTACAGCAGCAACCTGTTTCTCACATTTCTTCCCATTTCATCGGCTTTTGATCTAACGGAAAATTTTTCTTCCCATTGTTCTTCTCGTTTCAACGATTCGTTCTTCCCTTTTCCCTTTGTTCTTTTCATTGCTGTTTTTTCTTTTTTTTTGGTCTAGAGTCTATTGGTGAAGGATGTTGAATTTATTTTTATGAGAATTAATTAGGTTTGTTGCTGTTTTTCTTTTATAGTGTTGTTGATTAGAGTTGGTCAGTGAAAAATTTCTATCACTATAGATTTGAAGTGATGAATTTATTTTCATGAGAAGTAAATAAATGTATAGGTTTGTTGCATTGTTTTGTTTAGCGTTGTTAGATTAGAGTCTATCGATAGGTTTTATCACTGATGGACTTGAAGTCTGATGAATTTATTTTTATAAGAAGTAAATAAATGTATAGGTGTGTGTTGGTTTTTTTTTTTTTTTTTTTTT
>QLSR01000171.1:638932-671163 GCA_031780015.1 Citrullus colocynthis | reverse complement strand
TTTTTTTTTTTTTTTTTTTTTTTTTTTTTGTTGATTAGAGTCTATTAGTGATAGGTTTCTATCATTAATAGACTTGAAAGATGTTGAATTTATGTTCATGAGAAGTTAGTAAATGTATAGTTTGTTACTCTTTTTTTGGTGTTGTTGATTAGAGTCTACGAGTAGTAGGTTTCTATAATGGATAGAGTTGAAACATGTTGGATTTATTTTCATGTATAGTAAGTAAATGTATAGGTTCGGTATCGTTTTTTTGTATTATTGATTATAGTCTATCGATGATAAGTTTCTATCATTGATAAATCAGAAGTGTTTAGTTTGTTGATTGAAGCGTATTAAGGGACAATCAACTATGAAAAGCGAACAAAAAAGGGCAAAAAAAAAAAAATCTTAAATCTTGAAGATTCATCAAGCTAAAAAAAAACACATATATATTTGTTTAAAACAAGGAAAACCTAGGGTTGGCAACGAGGCCGGGTTGGAGGGGGGGTTCCCCGTCCCTGCCTAAAAATGGCAGAGATTCCCCGTTAATCTCCACAAGAGTGAACAAGCGTGACAACGAGAGCAAGCCAGCGAGATAGAGACACCGAGAGAGAGCGAGAGCGAGTGTAATTAGTGTTTCATTGAGTTTGGGTGAGAGAGAGTGAGAGTGAGAGTGGGAGTGAGAGTGAGAGCGAGAGTGAGAGTGTTAGAGAGTGAGGCGAGAGTGAGAGAGAGAGAGTGAGAGTGTGAAAGAGAGAGAGCGAGAATGTGAGAGACAGCGAGAGAGATAGAGTGACGGGTTAGAAGGATCCCCGATTTCACTTTGTCCCTGCGGGTTTTTTTGCCAACCCTAGGAAAAGCCCTAATTCTTCCCAAAGAAAGTTGGAACTCTGCTGAAACATCTCTTATTCTTTAGTTGATGTTGAAGTCTATCAATGATAGACTTAGTAGTGACATTAACTTTATATGTAGTTGATTTTGCCATATATAGAAAAATGATGGATCACAAGTTATGTGCTTTTGTCTTTTCATTGAGAAAAATGTATACAGATTAAACAGTTGTTATTCTTTAATGGGTGATGAAATTTATCAGTGATAGACTACTTTTTAATAACATTATTGATAGAATTCATGGGACAACCCAAACCCGTCTAACCCTACAACATTTTGGTGTAAAAAAACTCGTAAGAAATAATAAAGGAATGTTTTCAACAATTTTTCTATTTTTAAAAATATTCCCCTATATATATATAAATACATAATATTCATATTAAATTGATTTTGATTTCAAATATATAATACTCATAGTAAATTGATTTTGATTTCAAATTAACATTTCTCTAGATTTTTAAAACTCTTTTAAATACTTCCTTAAATTAATCTTTTTCTGTATTCTTTTTATCATTTTAAAAGCTAATATATTATCTCATAAGGTTTTCTAGCAATTTAGCTTTTAAGACCGTTTTTCTTAAACAATTCCTATGACTGATTTTCTGTTTTTCGTACCTTCTAATATGGTCTAATTGATATAATTTTTTCTACTATTTTAAGAGATCATAATTCTAAATATTGGAGAAAGGTGGAATAACATAAGATAGTATTTAATTTTTCTAAAAAAATATTTTCATTTAAAATTTGGCTACCATTTTTTAAATGGGTGTTGTGGGATGCTAATACCCCCATCCACGAACAACTCCTAAATTTAATTTTAGTTTTTTCTTACATACCATTTTTTTGTTTCTTTTTTTAATAAATGGTGTTCAATTACACCAAAAAAGAATTAGTAGCAACTCCTGTTTCTTTTTTAAGTTTAAATTAATCCATTTCAAAGATGTTGGCTACTTCGTGTCGCCTACAACATGAAGTGACATATATCATAAAGATTAGAAGTTTGAAGATCTACCAATATATAATTTAGAGCATGGGTTATTGGTGCGTAGATTTAACCATACATATGCGTTATATATTCTTGGTGAGAAATATCTCTTCAATTTTGGAAATTCAAATATTATAATAAAGTTTTATAACTAAAGAAACTTGGTTTTTGTTCAACGGTGATTAGCATGATCTTCCATCCGAGAGATGGGAGGTTCGAGGTTCAATCCTTCGTCCCCACAATTGTTGTACTTAAAAGAAAAATAACATCATACACGTACATCGATCTATACTTGGGAACAACTATTATTATTATATTATTACTATTATTATTTAGTACATATCACACTTTTACCGTATAAAATACGGTAAAAATTATTTTATATCTAAGATATTTAAGATAAAATATTACAAAAGCAATAAGAGTTAAGTAGTATAACTTTTTGTAGTATCCTCGTTTGAAAAATAAAATAAAATAATGGTTATGAATTTAATAAAAAGTAGCAAATCAATCTTTTGAAAATGTTTCTAATTTTTATTCTTATAAAAGGATAAATTTTGTTCTTATAAAAGAATAAACTTTCAAGTTATAAAAGAATAAACTTTCAAGTTAATAGTATAAATTTTATGTTAGTTGAATTTATGTTATTTTTGACAAAAGAAAATTATTCAATTTAATCCACCAACTCTCATATATTTATTATATTAGAAACGTAATCAAAGTTTAGAGACTTTAACTTATTCCCCTAATTTTATGTTATTCAAAAATTTCAAATCATCCATATTTAGAAATAAATAAATAAATCAATTGACATTAGTGACAGCTTGGGAATCGGAGTCTTTCGTCCTCACCTTCATAATAATTTCAAAATGCAACCATCAATTTAATAATAAATGGAAAGGAAGAAAGAAACACGTTTTGGTATTGGGGACTTAATTAATTCATTTAAATATGAACAATGAGTTGCCAAAATTGTAGGGCTCATCACTGAATATTGATTTATCTATTCAATTCGTATGACCTTACAATTATGAATGTTGGATAAGTAAACCGTTTGGCCTTAAATCGTTTTTAAACCTTAATAAATTCTTAATCATAAAAACCATCCAAATGTTTATACAAAAATCACTTTTATTTTTATTTTTATGGTGTCAAAGTCCATAAAAATCAACATATTATTTAGGGTGAATTTGGAATAATTTTTCAAGTGTTTAAATTTAAAAAAATAAGTCATTTTGACAGAAATACAAGTGTTTGACAACTACTAAAAATACAAATCATTAGTGTTTTTATTTTAAACAAGTTTTATCAAAAGTGTTTAAATGAATATGATTGTTTTTTAAAAATATTTATTTTTTAAGTTAATCCAAGCAGTCCCGGAGTCCAAAAGTGAAAATTGGGATCATATTAAAAAATGAAGAACACAAAAGAGACCATATTGAGGGTACATATTGAGGAATATACATTGAAAAAATTAACAGAGCTTATAATCATTTAATTGTCAATTAGTTTGAGAGGAAACCTCGTATTATCTAATATGATCTCCGAGACCTTGAAATCTAAAATAATTAGGATATCTGATCCAAGAATAGCGAATTCAAAAAGGCACCATTTAGAGATCAATGACATTGTTGCTCTGATATTTATTTATAAAGATACACAAGCTAATTTTTTATGGCCAACTAATTTGGAGATACAACTCGGTATAATCTAAATGTGCCATAGAAAACAATACAACTAAGACCTTTGTTTTATTATTATTATTATTATTATTATTATTACTATTATCATCATCTTGAAAGAATCTTATCCATAGGACAGAGAGAAAAAGACAATAGATCTCGAGGCCATGATTAATTAGACCAAAAGCCCTACCCTTTCAACGTGACCTTAATTTTATTTTTATTAAATGTTTCAACTTGGCTTAAAGCGGCTTGGCATCCATGTATAAATTAATAAAGCTTTAGAGAGATCAAACAAATGCACTTCTAAAACAATATTTCTCTCTATTCTTATATACATTTCATCTCTTTGTCTACCAAAAGAAAAATATTGATTCAAACATGGTTCCTATCGTTTTGAAGAAGCTATTGATGATTGTTAGACTCATCTTTCCTTCCAAAGTAAATGGAAAGAGATTGAGTTCCACGGCCGATAATAATGGTACGTTTCACCTCCTTCTAAACGTTCCTTAAATATTATTTTTATTCTTTTAAATTGGCGTGCCCTTAATTGATTATAGAAAATTACTTTCATTTTAGAGAGAGTAAGAAAGCATAGAAGACAATTGTATTGATCACCCTTCTTCACTTGAAATAAAATCACCTCCCAAGTAATTAATAGGAAATCACTTTAAACAGTCTCATCATAGTCAAACATCACAATTTTAGAAGAAAAATGATTTTAAACATTCACATCAAAAATAACTTTGGTCCTTTCAAAATCGCTTGACAACCAAAATTGATCCCTCTTTCTTCTGCTTCCTTCTTTTCTATTTTTTAAGTATTATGAATAACAAGGAAATGAGAATGGGTTACCAAACGTGTTTTATGATGTACCTTTAAAAAAAAATTCAAAATGCAAATATATATAAAAACAGAAAGAAAATGGAAATGGTACTATCAAACTTGGCGGCCTAAATTAAATATATGCTAATTATGATTGTATTGAGGATCTACTTTAGAAAGATAAAAACACCTTTCATAATATATTTTGATAAAAAATATATGAGTTGTTACCATCTAGTTATCAATTAATCTTGTAATTTTGAGATAGAAATTTTATATTATTCTATTAGCTAGTAATTTTGATGCTTCTATATTTGTAAAATATGCCCCTAGATGGGTTAGTATTTGCTTCATTTATTAACTTTTTTTTTTCTCTCCTTTTATTTTGGCTCTTCCATTTCCTTTGTAGGTATGAAGAAAAAGAAATTTCGTCCTCGTCCATCTGAGTTAGGAGGTTCAGCTCCTCTCGCAATGGGAACTATTGATTTTCACGTTTATTTATTTCCTTTGTATTTAGTTAATATTTGTAAGAGAAAAAATAACATTACAAATATTCAAATACAACATTTGTAGGAGAAAAAATAACATTGCAAATATTCAAATACAACATCTCTGGCTCCAATATACCATATTAAAATACCACTTATGAAACCATACCTAAGTTCCACCTAATTCAAGGTTGGTATGCAAGTGACAACCTCTCATTTATGAAATGATACCTAATTTTTGTTATTTAAAAGGTAGAACACGTAAACCATAAATTCATATATTAAAAAAAATATCTGAGCAAGGAGGATGTATAGCTGATTGACTTAGAACACCAAAAGAAGTTTGAACTTCAAAGCTTTTAGTGGAGGAGGAGCACCCATAGTCCTCTTGATATATACGCATCGTATGGGGCTCCCTCAAAAGGAACTACCTACCTCCGAAAGAATACATGACGAAGTAAACTACCCCTCACTACAACATAGTTTCTACGACATTACGTGGTAGTTGGTACTCCCTGAACGGTCCGGGCCATCCTCTATTCGCTTTGCTCATAGCGGACCGGTGTTGAACAAGTGAAAAACAAGGTTCGCCTCTTAGAAAACCCAACGAATTTACGTTGTCTCCTTAAGATAAATTTACTCACTCTAGTGCTTGAGTTTGAGAGTAATTGTCTCCTAGGATAGAACAAATTATCTTTCTTCTAAAGGTAGCACCCCGTCCACAAGATCAACAAACCGCACTTTGTGGATACACCGAACTTGAACGAATTTTAAATGGAGAGAATTTTTAATGAAGACAAATGGCTAAAATAAATAATAATTAAACCATATTGAAGAAAGACCATATTTATATACTAATCCATGGTCATTCGAATTGTCGTGTCCTTTCTTTAAGTTGGTTATTTAATGAAAAGAGGCATCCCTTAATGAAAGAATGCAACTTTAAAGGATGCAACTCTTTTCGAAGAGTTACATACCATTTATTCCAACAATTAAAACTGATTTGTTTCTCTTAGATCTATGTAGAATATATATTCAACATCATTTTATTAAGATAATATAAGATATATTTGAATTGACTCTTTAAGCGTTTAAAAGTGTTTAATATCACATAAAAAGGAAATGGTTACTTCTAATTTAAATAAAAAAAAAAATTAGCCTTTTAAAACTAATCTTTTTTATAAAAAAGAAAAAAAAAACTATATATTTTTTTAAATATATCTCTTTCTTACTTTTTCAATTTTTTTCCAATTTTTATTTAATTTTGGGACTCTCTAAATAAAAGTTGAAAAGGTAAGAAAGATGTTAAAAAGCTCGCTTTTTAATAGAAAAAGAAAAGGTTAAGTTTCAAAGTTTAAAAACCTTTTAATTAGAAATTTCGTCCAAATGTACACCTACAGAAAAAGATCTTTTGAGTCCTTATATTATTATTATTATTATTATTATTATTATTATTATTATTATTATATAATGCATGATAGGTCTTAGTGGTGGTGTGGGTGGAATTTTGGGAAATCTCAAGTCAACTCCACTAGTCAATACTTGAGTTGCCAAACTTATATTAATATGACAATTTGAATATTATATAATATGAAGCTTCTAAGAAATGTCTCTTCAAAGTTAGGAAGGGGAAGCCATATCACATCCATGCAAGTGTATTTATATCCTCACAAAACACACCAAGAAATGCAATAGAAAAATTATTCTTTTGCTGCAATATCCAAAAATGGCTTGTAACAGATCTCTCATTTGGCAACTGCTTTTGGTTTTAATTGCCATTCTAAGTTATAGTGTTGCTGCAAGGAATCGGGTTTCTGCTCCTCAAACTGCTTGTAAGTAGATCCAATATACCTATTTCTTGTTGATGGATTGTTTAGGGGTGAAACCATTTTCAATTTTAGTCAAAATTTAGGTGGGAAAGGGGGAGGGGAAAAAAAGACAAAATGATTTTATAATTAATGTACTTTCTTTTCTATTATTCATGTGTTTGGGGTTGAATCTCTTGAGCAATTCGATAAAATCGAAACGATATAGAGAAGATTAGTGTAGCCTCTATGCATAGATGATACGTAAAAAATCGAAAAATGGTTTAAATTTTTTTTTGAAAAAAATTATGTGTCAGAGTGATATAAATCATACTTTCCCACTATAAATATGTTTCAATCTAATTTTTTTTGTCTTTTTTTTTTCTTATGATCATTTTCAGACAAGGAAGGTGTGGGTATCAAAAGCACAAAAAGGGTTACTAAACCTATTCCAAGGAAAGATAAACCTCGGGGTGGAAATTTCTAATCACAACTTGGAAAAATAATAAGTATATATATTGGGAGGATGTCAATTTTTCTCAACTTTTTATTTTGTAATAAATTACCTTTTTCATTCAGATTATTTACAATGGATCTCTTGGGAAAGGAAACTTCATATAATCTTTCTCTTAGCCTTTTAACTATTGTTTGTTTCAATTTTGATTAATATATTTGAGGGACTTTCTCTTTCACAATCATTTATATTATTACAACCCTAACAACAAGAGAGTTAAACATTAGTAAGATACTTTAGTTTCAACATTTCGTCCTTTTTTTCTTTTAATTATTATTATTATTATTATTATTATTATTATTATTATTATTTTAAGATAAAGGGGATACTTCTTTAGAGATTTATATGTGAGAAACATATACTAAAAGTAAGATTACAAGAAGGTTTTGAAATTAAGCAGTGGCAATTTGAAAAGGTGTGCTTTGATCTAGGCTGGTTGCACTATTAGCAAACAGGATTATTAAGAAGTAGGCTTGTGGCTTCATCTTTTCATGCTTGCAAAAATGGCAAATAAATAAATAAATCAATCAACTCAACCCAATTACATGAATGTATCATGCCTATAAACTTAAACAAACACACATGCTTTTAACTTCATAGTAAATTATTAGACTAAATACCGTTTGAATTTTATGGGTTTTAATAATTGGCAATGTGGCAATGACAAAAGTCGTCATCTACTTTATTAAGAGTATGAGATCCCTTGATTTTTTCAATATGGAATCCTCAACCGAATCAGTGAACTAAATCTTTTTTTAAAAAAATAAAGTTTGAAAATTTTGCTATATCTACCCACTCCAACTACATATTTGATTTCCTTGCTTGTTTTTGCTACCCATTGTAATTTCCTTTGGTCTAGTAGACCAAATGTCAGGATCCTATGACAACACTAGAGAGGTGAATAGGGTTGCTTCAAAAATTAAAACTTTTTCTATAAATTAAACTAAACTAACTCAACTTAGAATAAACAAATAAGCAACCAATATTTAGCACAATAAATCAAAGCAAATTACAAAGGGTCTATTTGATAGACAATCTAAAAATAGAAATTTGAAAACAATGTATGTCATGTTTTTCATGTATGTGTTTGGTAGCAGATTGATAATATATTTATAAACTGTAAGACTAATTATAACTACTCACTAAATATAAAGTTAAATATAAACTACTACTAATTAAATTATGAACTTGTTTAATCTTAAAAAAATTATATAATTATTATTTTATCATATAATATATAATATACTATATATTTTAATTTCTAAAATATCAAAATCAAAATATGGATACACTAAAAATACAAAAATGTTGTTTTCAGAATTTGCACTGTTTGGATCATATAATTCTAAAACAATTTTTAAACCTCTCGTACTTTGTTAAAAAAAAAAAAAAAAAATTCGAAAACATAATTCAAATTGCCTGCCAAGTACATATTCCCTGAACTCAGTAAATCTGAAAACATAAAATAAAACTTGAATTGGCTATCAAATATGCTCTAAGCATACAATTTCTCATAAAAATAATTAAGTGCATAAAATAAAAGAGTAGAGAGAGAGAAATGATACTGATAATTTTTATAGTGATTCGGAATTCCTACTTCACTCTCCAAGACTTCTAGTTGGATATTCTACTGTACAAATTCTCTTACGGGTGAAAACCAAACTAATTTACCACTTTTTTTTTACGAGTTCAAGAGTCAAACTACAATTGATCCTTTGGTAGGCTTATGATCAAGCCATAATATATATTTTAATTAAAATATATATTATGTAATATATTAAAAATTATATGGAGTAATAACTATTCAAAAAAAATTAACATAATACATCTTCATTAATTAATTAATAATTAATTTTATAGTGAGCCTAATATTTAGTATGTTGGTAATTACAGTTACTTTTATGACTTGTAAATATAGTAACCAATATATTTAAAACAATTATTTAAATTATAGTCAATTTGAAGATTTATTATAAACACATATTTGAAAACGTAAAAAAAAACTTCATTTCCATTAAATACCTTATTTTTAAATTTCTATTTTGAGATTCACTGCCAAGAAATCTCTAAAGCGTGGAGGTTTTACAATTAAATTTCTTATTTTCGTCCGTAATCATTTTAAAAATGCCACCATCGAATTTGATATGAGTGCAAAAAGAAGAAAGAACTAAAGTATGAAAACCCTTTTGGTTTTTCTAGACTTTATTTCAAAATGAGAACAAATGGTCAAAGTTGTAGTGCTCATGAAATGAATAAAAAGTCATAAAAGGTTAAATATATTGACAATTTTTTTAACCACTAATGTGTTATATATTTAATAATATTTTAGAAGGGTTTTGAAATAATTCCCTTTTATATCTGTATATGCGTCCCCACTTAAAACTCCTATACTAATTCAATCCAACAAGCTAAATACAAAATATTTAACCCTTTATAGCACCCACTCTACCATTATATTTCTTTTGCCATACCACGGTTTTATTGATTCAACTTAATTAATTCATGTGAAAGTTTTTCTTAGATTAAAAAAATATATATTGATTATTTATTTCATATTTTGTAAAACGATTGTCATCTCAATTGGGTTAACATGAACATAATTCAACCGATTAATTTATACAAATGTGTAAGTTTGAAGGTTCAATTTGTCTCAAACGTAATATTTATGTAATTTTGAGTGCTTATATAATCAAGAAACATGTACTTAATTAAATTGTGTATGTGTGGGAAACATATAATGAAGAAAGAAATGATTTGATAACAATTAAGAGGTTACAAGAAATATGCCAATTGTGGATAGTTGTAGCAAGTAGCGACATCATAATTCATAAGCATGAAAAATATTAGATTTAGTACACCAAAGAGTGCCACGGCCAATCTTCCAAAATGTTGCTTATATTATTAAACTAATTACTAAAATGGTTCTTCTATTACGTGTTCTATCCAAAATTAAAGTTCCAAAATAAGTATATAGCTGCGAATTCTTTTCTAAGGAATCACAATTTTATGAATAAACTTTAATGAGTAGCCACTCCAATTAACTTCAATAAACGTTTAAATATTACTTCAGTTAATGTACTTTTTGTTTTGGTTCATTTTGATCCTCATACTTTCAAAATGTTTACATTTTAATTTTTATACTTTCAACATTGATTCATTTTTGTTTCATTATTTTTAAAATATCCATTTTGATCATTATACTTTCAACTTTTGTTCGTTTTAGTCCTTATATTTTTAAAAAGTAATAATTTTGATCCTTTCATTTTCATATTCATTTCATTTTTAAGGGGATTAAAATGATTTTTTTTTCAAAGTTTAAGGACCAAAACGAATCAAAGTTGAACGTAAAAGGATCGAAACAGACATTTTTAAAATATACGAATCAAAATTGAAAATAGAAATATCGACATGAACAAAAATCGAATAATATTTAGACTCAAGATAAACTAAAAATTCCTCAATCTTAAGTGGGAGAGAAAAGTCAAATTATTCATTTGGACCAAAGCCCTAGCCCTTTTTTACCTAACCTTATTTGAATTTCCTCGATTCTTTTTTAATTGACCTTAATTATGTACGCGTCTCGGCTCATGCATATATATATATAAAGATATGGGGAGAGCTCAAAATTAAAACACATTTGTTTCATATCTTCCTCAACTATACCACAAAAAAATGGCATCCAACATCGCTTCAATTGTTTGGAAATTTTTCTTGATTGTCATACTCATCTTAGCTTCCAATATTCATGCAAGGAGATTGAATAATCCCATCCCAAATATTCATGGTACACTACTTTCTTTTTTCTATCTACCTTTTTTCTATACCACTAAAGAATTTTGTTTTCTTAGACCCCACTTCGACTTTGACTTTCGACTTTACTTAGACCCCATTTCTAAGGGGTAGGGAAAAGCACTCTTTCCCGACGCTATAATAATAGCATCGAGAAAGATGATAATTTTCAATTTTTTTTATCCCTTCCCACCGAACCTTCTCGATGCCTTTTTTTTTCCGTTGGGAGAGCCTTTGCGACAAATTTTTTGCTTTTCACAACATTTTTTTGCGTCGGGAAAACTTTGTACTCTTGTAGCATGATTGCCTAAGGGATTATTTGGAATAGTTTTCTAAATATATGAAAATATATATATATATATTTTTAAGCACCTAAGAAAACCATTCCAAAGTGCAACTTTTAATATGAAAAATGGTGAATTGCAAAAATCACCGTTAAAGTATGGTGGTAATTGCAATTACGCTCTTAAACTTTTAATTGTAAAAGAAAAAAAAAATTGTGCTCTCAAACTTATACCAAGTATTAAAAGTGAACCTTCGAACTTACAATTGTTGTAGAAATTTGGCCCCCAAATGAAAAAAATTGAAGCCTCAAATTTAAACAATTGTTATAAGTTCTATAATATTATGTAAGTTGTGAGGGTCCAATTTTAACCCATATATAAGTTTAAGGGCCCAAATTTTATGATAGAATGTTTGAGAGTATAATTGTAATTATCATAATATTTTGGAGTTGGTTTTTGCAATTTTCCTATAAAAAAGTAAAAACCATTGAGATCTATATTATAGTATATTGGATAAAATTATGTATTAGCTGCTAAAGAGACTCTTGTTACTCAGTTTGAAGATTGTAAATATTTCTTTGTGACAGTAAGGTATTTTCTCTTTTAAGTAAATTGAAGAACAAGAACTGTGAAAAATGGTTCAAATTAATAGTTGTATGGTTAAATGTTCTTCCATTAGGGATTTTATTAGTTCATATCTTCCACTTTGCTTCTTTATTTAATTTTGGTTTTTCAATTTTTTGCACTATCAGGTATGAAGTATGAAAAGGCAAAAAATAATACAATGGCTCCTCCTCCACCTAAAGGCCCACGAGAAGATGCTCCTTGGAATGGCAACTTTTGATTTTTAACAATATATATTATATTATTATGTAATTTATGCTATCAATTTGGTTGTCATGGTTATGTAAATAACAAAATGTAGATTTATTAAAACTTTTAGGAAGGTTTATAAGTGAGAACAACTATCTATATGATAATGGCATGATGCTTAATGTGAACATTATCATATTATTGAACTTGGAATAGGTAGAAGGTGGTTAACCCTACGAGTAAAAGATACCTTTCATAAATGTATTAATGAAGCAACTCATAAATTGTTGTCTCGACCTTGAGGAAATTAAATGAAAGTGCATTACCCAATGCCTATCATATGCATCTAAAGCTTTTTGTGAAGACAAATTATTTTTTTAGATGTTAAAAAAGATCAAGATTAGCATAGCTAAACTATACGTCAATAACGAAATCAGTATATGAAAAACGTATATACGGCAAAAGAGAGCCTATATAAAAGCAGAAATGTTTATAACAATAGAAGAAGATGAATTATAATTTGAAAAAAAGTTTTGATTTGAGATGGGAGTATGTTTGTCATTATCATGTAACATATTAATGTATATCTTGTGTTGTAAAAAAATAGATAAGTGCTTCCTTTATGCATCTGCATTAAGAAATTTTATATTATTCTTATTATTATTATTATTATTAATTTTACTTCATGTCCATTATGATACCATATTAGAAAAACATGAAAGTTTCATCCAAATAAGATCACTTTATCAATAAAGTCTATTTGCAAAATAATAATAATAGAAAATAAAATTCGAAATATATTTAGTATAGCTTATCAATTGTAAGGTAAAAAAACATAGCATACTCTTAAAGATAATGTCTCTTTAAATTCATCATTAATTTATTGACTAAATTTAAGATTTATTGAAAATACAGATAGTAAAATTGGACAATTGAAAGTAGGTCTAAAATTGAACAAATTTCAAAATATAAAAACTAAAACCCTTAAAATAATATATCAATTTATAAGTTCTAGATTCAAAGTAAAGAAAGTTCAAGCAGTTCCCTCTCAAGTTAGGGCTGGGAAGAGTCTTGGTTTGAAGACCAAAGTTGTTATATAGAGGTAACATATGTGCATTGACAAAATTAACATCTACTTTTTATTACAATTTTGAGTCAAGTCAATTGAAGGAGGAAGCTGCCAAAGTTGGAAGCTTAGGTAGGCAGTATTAATTATTTCTCATAATACATATATATATATATATATATATATATATATATATATATATATATATATATAACCATTGCTGCTATCTGGACTGGGTATTGCACACAACAATTCTTTGTACATATCTTTATAATTGTATGATATAATATTGTCTACAATTTGGACATAAACACCTGTATGGATTTATTTTTTATTGCGCCTAAAAGACCTCATTAGGCCATTAGAGATAGTCATCCTCACTTATATATTCAAATCTTCATATTTTCTAACCAACGTGAAACTTTGGTTGCATTTCCCAAACAATTTTCTCCTCAAATAAAGTACCAACAAGCCTCCCTCAGATAGTTGTCTATCTTTCTAGCTAACTCTTTGTCATTGGAGCACACTCTCTATTCGATATAGCTTAACCACGAATCATGTCATGCCTACATCTTTCAAGAATCACCACTTCTTTGTTTGACATTTGAGAATTCCACCGACATGGCTATGTCAGAGGTATGGCTTTGATACCCCTTATTACGGACAACGACCTCCCACATGGAGATAATTGTTCTCGCTCATATGCTCATAATCTTTCTTTTATCTAGCTAACGTAAGCTTTGGTCGCATTCCCAATTGAATCAAGTCTTTATACGTAGTAGAAATTAGATTGCTAAATCTTAGTCAACTGATGATAAAATTATGTGTTTAAGAGAGATAATCACATACTTCGTCAATCACCCCTCGAATTCTTCTTATTAAATAACATCAGTACATAGTTTTCATAAAGAAAAAAAATACTTAAGACACTTATTTGTTCGTTAAGAACGATAGATGTGACAATGATGAATAATCTTTTACAATTGTAGCTATGATTAATTTTTCTTTGATATGTTTTCTTTTTGTTGGGAAAAAAAGCTCTCATAGATGCCATTTATGTAAAATTTAATCATATATGTTTAAGTGTCTAGCCAATTTCGTAAATTTTGTAAATAATAAATAAATATACATTTTCTAAAGGACATAAGAGTTTGGGTTTAATCCGACATAGGAAACATATGGAAAACGGGGAGTCATTAAATAATCATGGGCATCGTTATTTAAACGTCGTGGGGCGAAGTGATTGGGCAAACCTTCCACTAGGATAACAGACTCAGGAAAGTTCCACTCGAAAACGAGTTGAGTTTTGGTGAGTCCATTGGGCCTCCGTTCTACACGGAGGAGCTGAGACACGTGTGGAGCTCTCCTATTACCAGTGGTCCGAACTAACTCGGCCGACTTAACAGTTATTCACTTGGATCCATCGCGGGCTAACAGAATGGGCCTTATTTCTCTCGGCAACAATTTTTTTCATTTAAAATGTTAAATAATTTAATATTATAAAATATAAATATTGGCCAATACGTAGTACGACATTAAGCATCTAAACATGAAATGTTGAAATATAAATTGCACAGTAAAGTAATTGGTGCTATTTAAAATTTTTGAAACCTAATTTGGTAGGATAAAATTAGGTTAAAATATAAATATTGGACAAAAAGTTTGAAAGTAATCACCGACATAAAATTAAGAAATTATGCAAAAGAAAAATCTAATCGTGAAAGGTTGAAATATGGATTGTTTTAGTATTTAATTGAAAAAACGATGATAAACTTTTAAAACCAATCCTAAATCTTAAGCCAACACAAAAAGAAATAATATTATAAAATTATTCCATTTTATTGATTTAAGAAAGGGAGAAAATGATCCATTAATATATGGATACCTTATATTAGTTGATTGTTGCCATAAATTTATGGTTATCAATGACAAATAGAAGAAAAATTATATTATAGAATGAAAATAGAGGGGAGAATAAATATAGTAATTAAAATATAATGGGTGATTACCTTATTTATTAGAAGAGATGGATTGTCCCCTTAGATAGACATTGATTTGTACAAAAGTATGTTTTGTTGGAAATGATTTTATTCATGATTGATCATTTAATAAATACTTAGTTTTTTGCTCTAAAGGTTTCAAAAGGATGAGCATCAGATTGTCACCTACAAAACATACTCTATTTAAATTTGATTGAGGACAAAATAGGTATTTTAAAAATATATATATAGCGATATGGAATTGAAAGATTTTCTCTTTTTTTTTTTTTGCTTTTTATATATATATATAGTAAGATATTAGTTAACACTCGGCTTTAGAATTAGTTTGAAGAATATAATGTTAAACATATAATTGTTTTAAATTAAAATTTTAATTTGGTTCAAAGTTAATCAATTTAAATGTTTTAGTAAGAGTATATCTAAAAGTCGTCCATACATTCAATTATTATACTTGTGTAAACTTCTTCAATGGTTGAATTTATCAAATGAACAATTAAAATTGATGCATAGACAAATTTTTTAAAAAAGAAAATCTTAGTTGAGAGTCAAAATTAATTTGCTTACGAAAGTTTGGGAATTTAATTGATAAACTTATAAGTGAGAAACATAATAGAGAGTGTAAATTAATACACTTGCAAAAATTTAGATTACAATTAATTAATAATTTAAATTGATACAACTCTCCAAAATTTAGAAAAATTGATATTTTTACTTAATTTTTTAAAAAATCCTTTTATACTTAAATAAATTGAACTAATAATTGATAAAATCATAAAAGTCTCATACTATTTTTTAAACGAACATTAGAGAAAGATTTAAATTGATGTACTTATAAATTATTTATTTGAGACATTAATTGATACAACTTACTTATAATATAGAATGAATGACATCAAATTTCACCATCCCATAAATCTTGAATAGTTTTGTATGGGCTTGTTGTGTCATTTACAAAATATTCTCCCCTCAGAATCTTTCTTTCTTCTAATTTTTCAATTTCAAAGCAATCTTGATCGTCCAATTTGAGATCAAGGGCACCAAAATTTTCTTTAAGACGCTCTTCATTGAAGCTCTTCACTATCACACTTGATCCTTTCCATAATCCCCATTGTAGAGCAACCTTCAACAAACCAAAAGGGAAAATATCACTTCTTGCCTCAAACTTTATCAAATATATTCAATTCCATTCCATTGTTACACCTCTTTATAATCTTAAACTTTAGTAATTAAGTATTTTGAAATTCCTAACCTCGAATAACACTCAATTAAATTAATAAATTTTGAGGAATTTTTACTTTGCTTGTAGATTTAGCAAAATTTAAACCTGAAGTAAAAATACGGTACATTTAAAACATTTAAAGTTAAGTTTTATTATGATGAAATTAAAAGTATATAGCAAAAATAAATACCATCTTATATTTAGAATTTTTTTTTTTCAAAATAGAAAAAAAAATGCATGTGGAACACATTATATCATTTTCCCTTGATGGAAAAGAAAAAAAAATGCCATAAACTAAACTAACATTTTTCTCATGTTATTTATTTTTTTAAGATTAAAATATTATTTTAGTACGTATATTTTAAAGTTTGTTTAATTTTAAATTTAGACTCCGCTGTTACTTTATTGTTGATTTTTTTAATAAAAAAATTGTTATCTATTTAATGTTTTTATATAAATTTAAAAAAACATATTTATATATTATATTAGGGGAGAAATTAAGAAAGAAGGTTTTTGAATAACCTGAGCTGGAGTTGCATTGTGTTTGAGAGCGATTGATTTGATGATTGGACTTTCAATCACAGCCGTTGATCCCCATGCATTCCCTGGCCCACCCAATGGTGAATATGCACTCACATGGATTTTATGCTCTCCACAAAACTCTCTTACCTTTCTTTGCCTCCACATTGGATGCATCTCCACCTACATTATTCATTAAATAAATATTTTTTTTTAAAAGAAAAAAAAACTTTGCTTTCTCTCCATTTCTAAATTAGGGTTTTACTAGTCAACCAATGTACGGTAGAGGATCGAATCAGCTTCAACCTTATAAAAGATAATAAAAATATATATTTTCAATCATCAGGTAGATTTTCGAATTGACTCGATGTTAGAATTTCGAGTTATATATCTTAATTAGCTTTGAGCAATAAATTTTTGTTTGTTTGTTGAGGCTAATCAAATTGTATATCATCCCGATAAAGTTCAAGTCATTTTAATTAGAGTTTAGATAATAAAGACAGCTTAGTTGATAACGTTTTTGTTCATGTTAATTCCCTCTTATTTCTAGCTTTCTCTTTTTGGTTTCAAAATCTGATTCTAACTCAAGATTATCATGATTATAGAGATCCTACTATAGAAGAACCAGTAATAGAGGTAAATTCTTTTTTCTTTTTCTATGAATTCACTAATAAAAATAAATAAATAAATAAATAAAAGCATCATCAATAAAAAGAGCTCTTAATTTTTAGTATTCTATTGTCTGGAATTTGGTCTCTGAAGTTACAAATATTATAGTTTTAGTCCTTTGCATTTTTGTTATTATTTTTATTTATTTTTTTTTTTTTTGGTTATTAACACTTGCAAGTATTATGACAATTTAAGTAAATGTAAACAAGATATTTATAAAAATCTGGTTCTATCTCTCCCTCCAATTCACTTGAAAAAAAAAAAATGTAATTACCAACAAAATTTGAAAGCTTGCAAACGGCTCATAAAGTTTGAAGGCTCGCAAAATGTAATTTTTAATATCCTACCTATCTCCTAATACTAGCTAACTATATATTATAAACTTAAATGGTTCACTTTTGATTTTAAATATATAGTTTTCTTCAAATTATATTAATATAATACATTATATATGATACCCCATGGGAAAGAACTAATGCTCCTTCGTACTCTAATTTCAATTTCAAACGTGAAAGAGTCCCAAACTTTCCTCACTTGTAATCTTCTATTAATTTCTTGATTTGAAATTCATATTAAACTTAGTTAATTATTTCATCAGCATCATAAGTCATTTGATTGACTTTTGAAAATTAAAATTCGCCGCCACATCCTCAAAAAACATTAATTATCCTTATTATATTTTATTGGCTAAAAAAAATAATTAAAGAGTTACACATGATCAAATTATATTTTTTAATTTATGTACTTTAACGATTTTAGCATCAAACTAATTCTATTATTTAACAAAAAAGAAATTATTAAATCTCCTTAGTCCTTAAGAAATAGCATAAATCTAATGTATCTAATGAAGTTGAGTCTGTCCAACCAAAACAATGATTAACCCTAGCTTTCTCTTTACATTTTTTAAAGTGTAATAATGCTTTATAAATTATCCATTAATCGGGGGGATAATTGCTTTATTATCTTGATTATAAATAATAATAATAATAATAATAAATCTTCACGTTTCAATTCAAGATGTATATAAATATGCCCACGCTTACAATTAGAACGTCCTGTTTCTCACATGAACTTACCAATAATTAATACATCCAAATAAGAAGTTGTATATCTTTAATTTATGTATTAAAGCCTTTTCAAACAAACTTGAAGAAACAACACCCCAATTTGATAACCATTTGGTTTTTTATTTTTAATTTTTGAAAATTAAGCTTCTAAACTCTATACTTTTCACCCCTAAATTTCTTTGTTGTGCTTCGTCTACCTTCTAGCCATGTTTTCAAAAATCAAATCAAGTTTTTAAAATTTAAAAAAAAAAGTTTTGAAAAGAAAAAAAAAATTAGATTTCGACTACAAATCTAAATGTTTCTTTTAAAGAAAGTGAAAATTATGGTAAGGAATTGGGAGAAAACAAGGCTAAATTAACCTAATTAACAGCTGAGTGAGAGTGTGTGAGAGTTTTCAAAAACTACTAAAACAAACAAAGTAAAATGATTATGAAACAACTTAAATATAACATATAATAATAACACTAATAGAAGTGAGAGAGAGAGAGAGAGAGAATAATTAACCTGATTAACAGCTGGAGGAATGGTAGCAAATTCTAAAAGGGATTGAAGTTTTTTTGTGGAGAAATTGCTTACACCAATGCACCTACACAATCCCAATTCTAGGCATTTTTCCATTTCTTTCCAAGTGCTTTCAAGATCCAAAACTTTTTCAAAATCGCTTTCCTTGGGAACTGGATAACATGCCCAAGGCTTCAGTTTGAATGGCCAATGCACTAAATACATATCTATGTATTCCACTCCCATGTTCCTAAATATATATATATATATATATATATAATATATATATAATACACACACAAAAGAATCCCATCACAAAACTCAAAATTCAAACATCTCTATTAATGCAAAGAATTAGGGTTTCAAAATAAACCTACGTATGTTCATAGCGTAACGTCATCAAATAAGCTTTCCTAATGTATGGGGTTTGAGAAAAAAAAAAAAAATTATTGTAAAGGCTATAATATTACCTTAGTGTCCTTTTTAGTGCTGAAACAGGATCATGATGGTCACTTCCCCATACTTTTGATGTAAGAAAAATGTCTTCTCTCCCCACAGTTTTGTTCAAAAATTCATCATTAATAGCTTTGCCAACAGCTTCCTCAGATCCATATACAGTTGCAGTATCAAAATGCCTGTAACCCATCTGCAAAATCAAACATAATATATACAAATTAATAAAATAAAATAAAATAAAGTTTATAAGTAAAAATTCCTACTTTGATGGCCTTATGAACAGCTGATTCAATGGCATTTGTGTCAACTTGATAAGAAAAGGTTCCAAAACCAAAAATTGGAAGATTTACTCCACAATTCAAGCTCACTTGATTTGATCTCATAATTTCCTCTCTAAATTATGTTTGAAGAGACTATACATTAAAAGTTGTGTGTGTTTGTATATATATATATATATATAAATAAGAGGAAGATGATGAAGTCAACGTTGTTAACTGTCTCCTAACAGGACATTACAGCTTATGATGAATGAATCATTGATGTTGGTGTCTCAAAATTTTAAGTGTTTAATTTTGTGGGATCTATTTTTCCATGTTTTATGGGACACCGTTGGATTGGACTTTGATCTTGTCATCCAAGGGACAGGATTACTTGATTTTGTGTCATTTATCTCTCTCCTAGGTGTCATTGGAATTTTCTTAAGAAAGAAGTCAACAAGTTGGTTATACTTAATAATGAAACATTTAATTTGAAAAAACCTAGAAGAAACCCATCATCTTCCTACCCCTTTTCTTTCTCTCATTTTATTCAATACAAACATTAATTACCATTTAACTTTCTTTTTTTTTTTTCTTGATATTATCCATGCAAATTCATGTTAACAAAAAGGGAAGTGTTTTCTTAAAAATAAATTAATTTGGTCACCACATATTTAATGAGACACAAGATACACAACAACATTTATTTATAAATCATTCTTAATTATAAGTTGATTTTCGTGACAACATTTGTTGTGTCGCTTTCTTATAGAGACCTTTAATTTGTTCTATTATACCTCTAACTTTTGAATTAGGTTCTTTGTCTTTTATATCTAATATTGATGATGATCACAATGATGAGACATATACCATGATAAATTTAAATAATGGAGTGATTGAAGTTGTAATTCATTTGATATACAATATACATTTTTTACGAAATGAGCTAGCGTAGAATAATAAGTAACCTATAATTTTAATGCCATCGACCATCTTTAATTCACCCTATTTGTAGACCCATTTGTTTTAGATTGTCGAATTAAGTTTGATCTCTTCACTATCTGACATTAAAGCCCTAGTTCCTACAATAATACTTCTTTCGATGTTAGTTATTTGTCCGTCATCCTACCCTTTTAATTGGAAAGTTTAGGATATTAAAGACTAATGTAAAGGTGGAAGCTAGCGACACTTCAAAGTGACTATCTTATAAATGTTTAGGGAGCGTTTTGGCTCCCAACTTGACTTGAGTGAAGTGAGTGCTATTATAATTCAATTAATGTTTGGGTCTTCCATTATAGTAGTTGAAATTACAATTATTATAACTCACACTTAGCTACAGTAAAATTATTTGAAAACCCTCATTGTCTATCGTGTTTACTTTTTGTAACCATCTACTCTCTTCATTTGTAACTTCGACAAAAATAGTGTGCATTCCAAACACGAACTATTAAACAATTCAAATTAAAATAGTTTGCACCTCAAGCACATACTATTATATAACTCAAATACTGATTAATCATTGACTATAATAACCAACTCAGTATTTTCAAACTGTAGTTTTTTTTTTTTTTTTTAGCTTGATGACTAGGTTTATTTCTTACTTTTTTATTTTCCTTCCAAACAACTAAGTTGTTCTTTTCCTCCAAAATCATACAGTTATCCAAAATAATCACTCGTTAAAAGACATAGTTTTTGAAAATAAAAGCATTAGAGAATTGTTTTACAAAATAGCTCTCAAATCTACAATTGATATTTTAATATCAATATTTATTTATATTAAGAAAATCGTGTACAGGGTTGACGACTCCTATATTACACATTAAAGAGAATATATAATCTTAAATTTTGTTTGACTTACACTCTGGTCAACATTTACTTAATTTCTTTTTTCTATGAACAATGAAAACTTAATGGCATTACTTAACCTTAATTGTAGCAAAGCCTTAGACATCCACTTTAGAAAAGAAAAACAAATCCACAGCATACCACACACAATGAGCTGGTTTTGTTGCTTAATCCATGCATATGTAGGTAGAATCTTGTTGTTTAGAAAAAGAAAATGTCCCTCAACTCCTTATTTTATGCACCAACATGGTCTTGTTGTTAAAAGAATAATATACCAAAAAGTCGCCAACATTAGCATATCTTAACGGTCGGGTATAGTGCATCACTATAGTTGCCAACATGAGATTAGAGGTTTGAATTCTGTCTCACGCATAATTTATTGAACTTCAAAAATTCATATATATATATATATATATATATATATATATATATATATATTTGGCATAGAATTAATTACAATTTAATTGTTTAAATATGTTATCTCCTCTAAGGTATTATATTAGATTAATCGAATCTTCATTTCTTTATTTGTAATATAATAATTTTCAATGTAGATTATAGATTTAGTTTCTCTCTAATCTTTTATATAGGGTTATGTTCAAATAGTTTTTAAACATTTTTCTTTAAAAAAATATTAAATAGATAACTCTAAACTTTTAAGTTTGTGTTTAAAAGTCTATGAAATTTAAGAGTGTCCTGACGTATTCCCCTGCAACCATGCAACATGCTCTTGTCTTAAACTATTTTCAAGAGTCAAGACCTTGTTGGTATAAGCAACAATTTTCAATTTTTTTTAAGGTTTTCTTAACCATACTTCCATATTATCATGATCTCTATCATTCGGATGTGATATTAGTTCATTCATATACCCCTAAAATCAAGCATTACAAATTGAAAACTCGGGAAGCATATAAGAACAAGAACTATTCAATTTTTCATATAAATATGTAAATGAATCTTAGAAATTGTTGAATATGATAGGAAATTATTGGACTACTTTTAAAGTTTAAAAGCCAATTAGACACAAAATCCAAATCACGATGAGCCATTGGACACTTCAATGAACTATAAGATGTTGTTTTAGGCAGGACATCTAATTAAGGTTTAAGAACTAGACTGTGTAAATTTGTAATTCAATTAATTTATTTTCAAAACATAAATAAATAAATAAAATAATATTGAATTTAGTATAACCTCATGATTGAAAATGATTTTAAAGAAGTCTTAGGGGTTAAATCTCCATCATTTTATTTCTTCCAAATTTATTACAAGTCCCATTCACGATGGATAAATTATTCTGACCACTAATATGCAACTTAATAGTTCTTCGCACTTAAATTTATTTTCTTAGAACCACACCTCGGTTATATGAATAAAACAAAAGGTAGACTTCAAATTTTAATCCAATGATTATTAGAGAGTGTACAAAATTTTTAATTCGCATCTAACGGTTTAAGATGTAGCCAAAGAAGCATATATTTGAATAATTTTCTCCACATATTTTATGTTGGTTCATGCTTATTTATGAGTCATTTACATCCATCAACAAGTTTTAAATATATATTTAAAGGAACTATTGCAAATAGAGTGATTACATCCAAAGTATTTGTAAATATAGCACAATGCAAAAGAATGTATAGATTCTACTTTTAAAGTCTATTAGTGATAGACCATATCAATAGTGATGGACCATTAGGAGTCTACCATTGACAATTTTTTTAAAATGTTGCTATATACTTAATTATTATTCTTAAAAATGTTATCCAACATAATTACCCTATTTTAAATTATGCATCATACATACCCTAATCTATCAATTTAAGTTTGGATATCATTTGTACGAATACTTAATATTCAAATTATTAATTCTAAAATGCATGGAGGCAGTGGTTGAAAATTTAAGATATAATTAGATACATTAAGAACCTGAGAGGAACATGCTGGCCAAATGATTAAGCTAAGCTAAGTTCAATTCATATTATCATTAAGCACAAGAAGACACCATTAAACTAAATAATATGCCTGCCAGACAAAAAAAAAAAAGATCATTTTACTTGCAATTAATTGCAATGTTTGAACATGTTCTCCCTTTGAGCCTCACAAAGTCACATGTCATATATAAATGATCCTCTTGGACTTTGACAAATATTATCTTAATTATGCAGCTGTACTCACTATTAAGTTTTTTTGTAAGATAATAAGGTGGTTTATAATATTGATAATAATAAATTATTGGCTTTTATATGTGCATATCATTCTAATTTCTAAATCCATAGTAATTTTGAAACATGAATTTATTTTTTTATGTAATTTAAAAATAAAAATTTATTTTTATTTAAACATCTAAAAAAAACACTAATAATTTTCAAAATTCATTTTGAGTGGTTAAAAAAAAATAATAATAAAAAAATTAAAACTTCTTTCTTTTTTTCTTCAACAAGAGATTTGAGAGATTCGAACCTCCAGTCTCTTAATTGATGGTCTATGCCTAAACCAAATCCATTTAGATATGCATTTGTTGTATATCGAGCATAGTCTTTAGAATGAAGTAAATACTTCTTTCTTTTTTTTTTTCAACAACATATGAGATTTGAAAGATTCGAACCTTCAATCTCTTAATTGATGATGGTCTATGCCTAAACCAAATCCATTTAGATATGCTTGGGTTGTATATCAAACATAGTTCTTTTAAAATTATTATATAGCATTAGAACTGTGTTTCATAATTCTAAACTCATGTAAGAAGATGTACCCAGACCACCTACCTTGGATAGAAGGTAGCATGACAATGAGGTTCATAGCTTATTGTGCAAATCTTATGCTAAGTTTATATAACTAGAGAGATTTAAAAAAAATAAAAAATAAAAAAATAAAAAAAAATAAAAAAATAAAAAAAAAATCATAGTCTAGGAAAAGCAAACTTCTTCAGTTACTCTTAGCAATTGCTGCATTATAGAACAACTTCCAAGAATCCAAACAGAATCTCAGAGTTTATCTAAAACCTATGTAGGCCAAGGTCTATTATCCCAAGTACAATCATTGCATTTGTGCATTTCCTACTGGAAGAACAATTCTTTACAATTCAACTAATCCCAAGTACAATAATTGGCATATAGCATTGCTAAATCATATAATAATGTAGCTAAACTAAACTACTATGGTCTAGGAAAATCAAAGTTCTAGCAAATAGGTGAACTGGGTCATGTTAGTTTCTAAGTGATACTGGAAACTAAAATGTATTTTCTTTTATTGAACATCTATTCTAACCACCTAGCTTCATTATAAACGACTACGCTAAGTATGTTTGAGCTAACAATTGATAGTGGCTATCTGTTATGTTGCAACATGGAGATTCTAAACACACCATGCAGCAGTTCATTCCTCATGTTTGCTAGAAAAACCTCCCACCTTTCTTGCCCATACAAGTCCCGACCAGACTCGATGAGAGAAGCGATTTGGTATCTGGCCTCCATTTCAAATTTTTAAGAACAGAGAAGACTTCAGAAAGAGCAGGAGAGATGCAGCTATCTTTTATATTCTTACACGATACTACTTCAAGGCTTTGAAGCTCCTTCCACTGAAGAACTACTGACTCCAACCCTTCGGTCGTTAACAACGAACATCCTTCAAGCAAAAGCAACTTCACCCTCCTGTGTAACGAGAAAGTAAACACAAATCAGGTATCTAATTAGATAGCTTTAATCAAAATGCTTCAATCCAATTGAACTACCAGAGTCATCATTCATCAGGATTTATTTACTTCAAGAAATTTTTAGCACATTATTAGTACGTTAAGATTTAGGGGTTGTAAACGTGGTCTGATGGGATAAAAGTCACTTTTCCAGTTTAATCAAAGAGAAGCCACTTGAGTGGCCAACCAAATTTGGTCCACCAGGTTATAGTGACCTCCTTGTAGGCCTTTTTAACTATGATCTTAGTTTGATTTTGTTAGATTGGAGTTCATTTTTTAGTTTGCTAGAGTCTCCCTTTTATTTTGTAGGACTAGTTTGTGTTATGCCCGTGTACATTCTTTCATTTATATCAATGAAAGCTCAATTTCTTACCCATAAAAAAAATACTAATGGGAGTTGACCATTTGCAAAAAAAGGAACATTTTGATTGTGCCAAATTTAAATTTAACACTTGTGTTGTAACACTTTACCATGGGTTAGCCCAGTGGTAAATAAAGGGCATGGGTTGGATAAAGAGTTAAGAGGAAATGGGTTCAATTCATAGTGGCCACTTAATTAGGATTTAATATCTTACAATTTTCTTGACAACTAAGTATTGTAGGGTTAGGCATGTCATAGATGAGACTAGTCAAGGTGCACATAAGTTGACCCAAACCCTATGGATATCAAAGAAACACTTTACCATGTTCATTTGGTGTATGAGATTGTCAGAATGATGGCTAGCCAAAGTCTAAAAGGTTAAGAGGTCATCCGAACTCAGAACCCAGATTATTTCTACTCCTGACTACATTTTGGTAGCCTCTAAAACGAACAAAAAAGAATATTATTCTCTTCTTATGGACCCAAGGGTTCAAAACTTGACAGAAAATACACCATGATAAATAAATGACAAAAACAAGTAGCCATAGATTGGAATGAGATAGTCACATAACAACACCCATTCAACAACAAAAATTATTGCTCATCCTAGTTCTTGAAACCATATTTGATCAGATTTAGAGCTATCTATCTGTAAGAGGCTCCTATGTCCCCTGAAAGCATATCAATTATTGAACTCTCAAATGATTTGGTGCTCTGCTCATTCATGAATGCACTGGAAGTGGCCTAGATGGGCTATGAAATAGAAGTATTTAAACTTCAACCAAAGAAACATCCAATAAAATGATAGCAAGAAAGTATATTGAGAACAGTAAAAAAATAAACAGAGCAACAGCTAGCAACCTCTTCTTACCATGGTTCCTATTAGCATTTCACATCAATTGTACGATGAATGTCATCTCACCATGCAAGATCTACTATTTACTTCAATTGGTTAACAGTATTTACAGTTAAACTAAATGCTCAAGGACATAAAGATCCCTTACCAACAGTTATTTGAAAAGCTGAAGATGTAATCGTCCAATCCCCAGCAGTCCCGGATCAAAACCTCCCTTGCAGCCCCACATGTCATAAATAAAGCCCTTACACTTACTTTATCCCGCAATTGAGAATTCTGCAAATGCAGCCGCTCAAGAGCAGGACAGGAGCTCAAATACTCATCAGGACCAGGATTTGCATCAATTCTCTTACATGACATGATCTTCAGAGTCTTCAAATTCTCACAATATGAAAGCCCAGCCAGCCATCCATCATCCATCCTATGATCACAAAGTGTTAATTCCTCCAACATTTGGCAGCACTGCCCAATGGCTTTAATCCCATCAA
Source organism: Citrullus colocynthis (assembly GCA_031780015.1). Classification (NCBI taxonomy): domain Eukaryota; kingdom Viridiplantae; phylum Streptophyta; class Magnoliopsida; order Cucurbitales; family Cucurbitaceae; genus Citrullus; species Citrullus colocynthis. The sequence continues at coordinate 644,113 of QLSR01000171.1, read as the reverse complement.
AACTCCCTTCACACCCACTAAGCTCAAGCTTCACCAATCTTCTACAGCCTCGAGCAACAATAGTCAGCCCGATATCTGTCACCACTGAAGTAAAGAACCCATCAACATTCCCAACTAACTTCAGTATTTGAAGATTCCCAAACGCAGCAATTCCTTGGAGCATGCAGTCACTGCACTTATGCAGCTCAAGTTCTTGCAAAAGCTCACATTCCTTAGCCACATTCAACAACCCCAACTCACTACCACCAACAAGACCCAATTTACGCAAGTTTGGGCAACCACTGGCCAAAACCTTCAATCCTCTATCAATCAACACACTTTCCAGTACAATCTTCTCACCAACATTCGAACAGAGCAAAAACCAAGGATCAATATGCATCGAAAGAACCCCATGGCTCAACAAAATACTCGAATTCCTAGACGAAACCCAACACCCAGAAACTAAATCCACTTGATTAAGATTAGGAAACCTCAAAACCAACCTACCCGAGAGAAGAAAGTCGAAATCCGTAACCCTAAGAGAGCGTACAAGGCGACCCTGTAAGTGAAGCCAACGCTTGCAGACAAGGAAGTTGGAGTTTCGTTGGCAATCAGGCAATTTGGAGAGAACACGAAGAAGAAGCTCGTCGGAAAGCAACAAAGTGAGATCAATCAAATTAGAAAGTGGGGATTTGGGTTTGGAGTCAGGGGAAGAAATGGGAGAATCACTGGACAAAGAATGGAGTCGCATTGAGACAATGACATGCTCGAGGAAGTTCCCTCCAAGCCTCCAACCAATAATGAGTTCTTCTTCTTCTTCTTCTTCTTCTTCTTCTTCTTCTTCTTTTTCTTCTTCTTCTTCTTGTTGAAGCTAGGGTTTGGTTGTGGCCAAGGATTGAAGAAAGGGAAGAGGATAAAGAAGCAAAGAACTTGGTTTCTCAGCCTCAAAATGACGGTAGAACAGAACAAGCAGTAATTTTCAGAATAAAAAAGACAGTTTTTTGCTTATGGGTTTTGGGATTGGATTGTGACATTTTTGAAAATACAAATTTAGGGATTATATTATTAACCAAAACGATAAGATTGATTGATGCCTTTCTTTGGGTGGAAGGGAAAAAACATTTAGGGTTAGAAGTTAGAACTAGAAGTGGGTTTATATCCTCTTTTTTCTTTTTTAATTCTAAATTTGATTTGGTTAAAATTGAATTAGTTAAAAATGATTGCCATAATCATAATTGAATGTACCATATTTGTTATCACAGTTGATCAACTCCATTCGAATGAGTTGTTTTAGTTTTTTTTTTTAACCTCTAGTTTCGAGTTGATGTGAATGAATATTTTATAATTCAACAATTTTTGGGATCTTTTTAAACCTCTAGATTCTAGTTGATATGAATGAACATTTATAGTTCAACAATTTTCGGGCTTTTTAAAACTTCTAGTTTCAAGTTGCTATGAATGAACATTTATAGTTCAAACAACTTTTGGGTGCAAAATGAACCTCTATATGTTGAAAGGTTTACAAATTTGACATAAAATATTAAAAATAGTATATTAAATTCATTTTATAAATCATCATAACATTCTGTATGTTATTGTCATATTTAAATTTAGGTGGCTTGTAGTTTAGCATAAATAAATTTAATATATGAGTCTACGTAGTTTTAAAAATAAAACAATTTGCATATGTTATATCATACACATTCAAGCTTTTTTTTTTTTTTTTTTAGACAATCAAATACTATTTTAAAATTTTTAGTTAAAATTTAAAAAATTATTACAAATAGAAAAGATATCAAACTATTTACAAATATAGCAAAATTTCACTGGCCGAAATCTATCTGGGTCCATCTAATGAAGTGATAAATGTCTTTCTAAGTCTATCGCAAAATATCACAAATATTATTTTCAACAATTTTTCTATTTTTGAAAACACCCCTTGAAATTTTACATTTTCACACGCCCGAAATCCGTATTGTACCAAATAAAACATACATTTTATGTTTTACGCCATAAAGATCAAATTTTGAATTCAAAATACAATACGAAAACTATCAATTTAAACATACCTCAATAAATGACGCACTAATTACCATCCGATGATTGACGATTCGAACCCTCAAAGTTTGACGAAAATAGATCCGTATGACCAAAATAGAACATTTAGAAACTGTAGAAATCTACAGCTATGCCAGTAATTTCTATTAAGCTTAACAAAAGAGGAAATGATGATATTCCTTTACAATGTGTCCACTTGTACTAAGAATAGCAATTACTAAACCAAACTAAACTAGTACAATTCTAATCTACACTATTTTCAAGGAGTAGATAACTTAACTCTCTCAAGACATATAAAATTCCAATAAAAATGAGCAAATTCACCAACGCTGAGAGGTTGATATTCTGCAGTAACATCCCTGGAATCTTCATCTTCCCTCTGTGCAAAACATAAAGATGAAAATCTAGTTATCTGTTGTCAACATGTCAACATCTAGTCATAAACCTTGACGACCAAGAAGACGGTTACAGTACGACAACGTCTTAAGAGCAATTAGTTTCGGGGGTTTTCATGTATGTCGTGCGCTTGTGTGATCGTGAACAACGGGTCGAACTTTTATGTCCCATGTCTTTTTGAAAAATCTACCACCCTTCTTTCCCATGTGAGTGCCAATGAGGCTTGAAGGAAGCAGAGATTTGGTGTCTGGCCTCCATTTCAAATCCTTCAATATTGAAACCAGGGAAGAGAGCGCAGGAGAAATGCTGCTCTCTTTTATGTTCTTACATGATACGACTCGAAGACTTTGAAGCTCGTTCCATTGAAGAATTACAGACTCCAAACCCTCTGTTGTTAGCAGTGAACATCCTTCGAGAGAAAGGAACTTCACCCTCCTGTAAGAAAAGTAACTACAAATTAAACATGGATTGAAACAGGATGAACAGTTCTTAATTTCTTCAAGTTCAAGGGGAAATTTAGATATAGTCTATTGAACCATATCAAATTGACTTGGCAGCCAGAGCCGGATTTCCAAGCTGCAACGAACAATATTAGATTCTGTATGTTATTCAAACTCCTACTCAAATACCGGAACTTTGACCATTGATCAATACCAATGGATCCATCCCTAAGAACAAGGACCAAACTACAACCCAATCAAGGAAAAATTGTCCCAAAAGAATTATTGGATGTGGATTCAATAATTTGTATGTTCCTAATAAGCTATAAATTCGAGAAAAATTTCTCTATATATCTAATATATCAAATTGTGAAAAACTGTCATCGTGAAGTTCTCGCAATTAATTTTTCTCACCAAGACTGTAAAAGGATTCTATGGATAGACCACAGGTTTATGCAAAAATAAATTTCTCGCGTCTCAAGTTTTTTTCCCTTTTTGTATTGTAGACTTTGTTTTTTCAATTATCTTCACAAGCCTAAACCGTAACTACTTCTACAGCCTCCATTGAAGCATATATCTATGAGTGCACTCAAGGTCCCTCTTGTGCTGTACTAAAATAATCTACACAGAGTAAGAAATTATCTCAAAAGAATATAAACCACCAACGAGACCTCTGCGTAGCATAGCAGTAATATAAAACAATAAAGTTGCATTGCAGCTTCCCATTCACTTTTGAAGCAATTTGAACGGTGAACTCCATTAAAAGCCACAGAATCTTTGGAATAGTTAAGTTATAATAGAATAAAAGGAGAAATTATTTACCAGCAGTGACTTGCAAAGCTAAATATGCCATCAACCAATCCCCAGCAATCACTGATGAAGATCTCCCTCGCAGCTCCACAAGCAATAAACAATGCTTTAGCACTATTTCTATCTCGTAGTTGACAATTCTGCAAATGTAACCGCTCAAGAGCAGGACAGGGACTCAAATATTCGTCGGGTCCGGGATTCGGATCAATCTTCCTACATGACATGATTCTCAGAGTCTTCAAGTTCTCACAATACGAAAGCCCAGCCAACCATCCATTGTCCATCCTATGATCACAGAGTGTGAGTTCCTCTAACATTTGACAGCACTGTCCAATAGCCTTAATGCCATCAAAACTTCCCTCACAACCATTAAGCTGAAGCTTCACCAGTCGTTTACAACCTTGAGCCAATATAGTCAACCCAATATCAGTGACCACTGAGCTAGAAAGACCATCAACATTTCCAACTAACTTCAATATTTGCAAATTCTCACAAGCTGCAATTCCTCTCAGCAGATTATCGTTACATTTGTGCAATTCAAGTTCTTGCAAAGTTTCACATTCCTCAGCCACACTCAACAATCCCAACTCACTCCCACCAATAAATGCTAATTTGCGCAAATTTGGACACCCATTGGCCAATGTCTTCAGCCCTCTATCAATCACCATATTGTCAAGTATATTCTCCTCACCAACACCCGGAATAGGCAAAAACCAGGGGTCAACATGCATTGAAAGAATCCTATTACTCAACAAGATACCAGAATTTCTAGAAGACATCAAAGACCCAGATACCAAATCCACACGGTTAAGATTCGGAAACCTCAAAATCAACCTACCCGATAAGAGAAAATTCAAATCCATAACTCTGAGCGACCGTACAAGACGACCTTGTAGATTCAGCCACCGCTTGCAGACGAGGAAGGTGGAGTTCCGCTGAGAACCCGGTAGCTTCGAGAGGATCCTGAGAAGAAGCTCATCAGAGAGGAGCAGCGTACGGTCGATTTTGCAGAAATTAGCGAGCAGGGGTTTGGTTTTGGAGTTAGGGGTAGGAATATGAGAGTCTTTAGACAAGGATTGAAGTTGCATAGCAACAATAACATGCTCAAGCGACTTGGTGTTCTTCAGCCACACATCAGACCAGCACGGCGTCCTCTTCTTCACAGGCGAGTTAGGATTGGTTTGAGGGCTTGGAACAGAGGAAATGGAGCTTCGTCTTTCAGCTCCAAACAACACCGATTGAGGTCGTTGATTTGCATATCCCATGGCTGTATTACTCTCTTTTCTGTCTCTATCTTCTTCAAGATTTAGTCGTCTTCTACCGCATGGATTCACCAATCAAAGCTCGAAATCTGCAGGATTTGAGTTGATGAAATTCATCACACTTGACATTCTCATTACACAATGGATTTTTGGGCTCTTCTCATTCACTCTAATTTGAATTGCTCTCTCCTTCACTAAGCTTTTTTTTTTTTTTTTTTTTTTTTTTTTTTTTTTTT
>QLSR01000171.1:594147-638306 GCA_031780015.1 Citrullus colocynthis | reverse complement strand
TTTTTTTTTTTTTTTTTTTTTTTTTTTTTTGTCTCTGTAGCCAACGGGCAAAGAGATTTTGTAATTGTAGGGTCCTCCAGTTCCAATTTTGAACATTTTTCTTTATCATTTAAAGTTTGCTTCTTTTTGTTCTTATTACTTATTTCCCATTTTTGTTTTTTTAAATTCCTTTTTTACCTTTGGGGTTGCTAATATCTTACCATTTTAATTACTGTTAATTCCATATTAATTACCATTTTTAATATCTTACCTTTGGGGTTGGTAATATCTATGCTAGGTTGGATTGGATTTCCATTCACCTTTGATTATTTTATCTAATTAAATGAAAATTAATTAATGGTTTAGATCTCCCCTTAAAAAAATATATTTTCAAATATAATAATAAATCTGCATGGCAAATATATTAAATAAGTGGATCAATTAAGAAGTTTTACTTTAAAAATGGGTAAAGCATGTGAAACACCAAAAATTAGACAAAGAGAAGCATAAAATTAGGGCACAAAGTTGGAGCGTTTTAGGGTTGTCTTTTAACATAATTTTTCTCTTGCATTTTTTATATATGTATACATCCACCTTTTGAAACTAGAAAACATTATTAAGTAAAATAACTAAAGATACAATTAGCCAAGTCTATGCAATTAGCTTTGCACAAAGGTCACTTGTAAATGTCAAAAAATGTATAGACGTCGAAAATGCATGTTTTTACCGTCTGTTTTACTATTTTTCTCTAGTAGAAAGACACTTAGTGATATGTTGATACCAAAATAGCCTAAATTGGGTAAAATGAGCAAACACATGTCTTTGAATTGTTTTACTAATTTTGTAGAAGAATACACTAATATGCCAGCATAGGCCTGGACAATGCACTCATATCGAAAAATTCTTTTTTCCCATATTGTGCTCAGTCTCTCTTATTTGCTAGTTTTTCGATCTACAACTATTTTTCAGCACCGAATTGACGGTAGGACATTTAGAGTTTGATTTTCGCCCAATAACCTCATTTGCCTATATAAATGTTTAAAGTCTCCTTCATTCAATCTCCACTCCATTGAAGAAAACCCACAAAATTATCCATAATCTCTTCAAGAATGAAAGTTCCGAGATGACTTCTTCAGGTCATCCTTACTTGTGAGAACATGTTGTAGAGTGGAATTTACCTTGAAAAATGATCGAATTCATCCTAGAGGGCTCCTTAGCTTGTTGGCTTGATTCAAAGGCTCTATTTACTGTTTTCCAGATTTCTTCTTTTAGTTCTTTGTTATTTTTCTTTTCATCCTTTTTATTATTTCATCATTTGCTACGTTGTAACTCACGACTTTGTATTTCATGAAATCTATTCATTCTTATCTAATTATAGGCTAAGTTTTCTAAGGAATTTGATCTTGTGAATACCCGAAGGATAAAATAGTGAAATTTGATCTTGTTAATACCCGAAGGATAAAATAGCCTAAGCCAATGGTACAGCATCGAACCGCATCACTCTCACTTTCTTTAATAGAGTTTGGACAAGAATAAATAACTCTTTTAGAAAGCTATCAATGTGTTATGGAGTATAAGTCATATATTCAACCTAAAAAGATGATAATCTAAATTGAAATTAGGGCTTGTGAAAGTAGGAATGAAGAAAAAAAAATGATAGATTAATAAATAAATAAGTAAATATTTTTTTTTATTAATACTTGAGGACCAAACCTTAGATCTAGATTCAATTATATAATTGAGAATGAAGAATGAAAGTTTCAAGGAAAAGTACCTTTCAGATTGTAGGTTTTAGGTTTATTTTTTATTTGGTCGGTAGGTTTCGAAAGGTTACAATTTATCTTTGAGATTGAAATTTGATTTTAATTTGGTCCCTAGGTTTATAAATTTTACAATTTTACCTTTGAGATTTGAGTTTTATTTTTATTTGGTCTCATGTTTCAAAATGTACACTTTAAGGCCTCGTTTTGTAACCATTTCATTTTTTGTTATTGTTTTTTAAAATTAAGTCTATAGATACTACTTCCACCTTCAAATTTATGTATTTATTATTTAATTTTTACCAATCGTTTAAAAAAAAGCCAAAGTTCGAAAACTGAAAAAAAAAAAGAATATTTTTAAAAACTTGCTTTTGTCTTTAGAATTTGGTAAATAATTAAACTAATGTACCTAAAATAAATGCAAATAGATGTAAGAAATAGGGGAGAAAATAAGCTTCATTAGAGAAGAAAATAGGCTTAATTTAAAAAAAAAAAAAAAAACTAAAACTAAAAACGAAGGCTCCTTTTGGTAACTATTGCATTTTTTGTTTTTGTTTGTAAAATGAGTATATTTTCTTCCCATTGTTTACATTGATTTATATCTCTTTTTAAGTACAAATTTGAATTCTTTGCCGAATTCCAAAAGCAAAAGCAAGTTTTCGAAAACTTTTTTTTTTTTAATTTTTAAATTTTGGCTTGGTTTTTTACCATTGGTAAAAAATAGATAACAAATGAATACATTTAAAGGTAGAAGTAATGTCTATAGGCTTAATTTTCGAAAACAAAAAACAAAAAAAAACGAAATGGTTACAAAATAGGGTTGAAATGGTTACCAAATGGAGCCTTAGCTTTGGTATTCATGTCTATTAATTAATTTAAAATTAATTATGAATTAAAATTTCAAATTTAGTTTAATAATGAAATTTAATTAATTATAATTTTTTAAAATTCTTTTTTAAATTCTAACACCAAAAATGGAAAAGGAGTATTTCAAGGAAAAAAATCAAGTTTAAAAGCAAAAATTTTAAAACTCAAATCAAATTTAAACAAAAATTAAATTTCAAAGGTAAAATCGTAACATCTTGAATTCTAAGAACCAAATTAAAACCAAAATCAAAATTAAAAGTGCAAAATCTTGAAACTTACTGATCAAATGAAAACTAAATCCAAAATCTAAACCTTTTTTACTGGTTTTAAAATCGTTTGGTCGTTGTGAGTTTTGCTTTGTAATTGGGAGTAAAGTGACACATTACCGTTAAGTAGCCGTTAATCCAAATATCCTTTTCAACCATTAAAATTTTAAGTCTTCGATCACATCATTGTGAGTGAAAGGGAACGGACGACTACAAAATAAATTTCCTATTTGTATTAATATTATTATAGTTGATAAGTGGTCGAATATCAAATAATGAATTGATTTATATTTGTAAATATTAGATTTAAGCAAATAGTTTTTAATTTTTTTTCTATAATATATTATTTTTGTAAATCTTTCAAAAAGTAAGACTTAAATAGAATTGAGTTCAAATTGGTGACCACTTGCAAAAATTCAAATCCTAACAATGAGTCATTGCAATTATCCAAAAGGAAATGTAAGTTTGTTTTTGTTTGGTCTAAGGATAGGAAACCCAGATCAAAATCATAAATAAAAAATGAGTAATTGTGGAAAGTCTAGGAAATTTATACTAAAGAACAAGGTCAAGATAGGAAACCCAGATCAAAACCATAAGTTTATTTTAAGGATTGACTCTTGTTTTTCAAAATAACATTCAGTACCCAAATAAAATTAAACAAAAATGAAAGTGAAACTGTGAAATGGAAATTTTTCTAGTACTACAAGAAGTTGAATGCTCCTATCATTCACTGCCTGCGATGTTACCATCATTTTAAAAAATGAAGCATGGTCAACCCCTATCAAATATATATTAGCCAACAAAGTAAGCATTCTCCAAGTATTAGAAAATTTTCATATGTAATTAACAAATCAAGAGAGATCGATGATAGGATAGAAGTCAGGAGACCAGTAAATCCACTATACCTTGCAAAGTCTTATACAAAAATAATAATATAACCCATACTTTTTATCCCATAAATAAAATATATATATATAATCTGAGAGTGAACTGAGGTGTCATATGGACTCCAATACCTTAGCATTCAACAACCCAATTGAAAATAGACGAGGAAAAGGGAGCTGAATCTAGTTCAATCTTTCATCTTCATCTGACACATTAAAATAAATAACTAAGCAGAGGAATCTGTACAAGTTTGAATGCACCTATTTATACTTCATACCAAAATAATATGTCATTCATTCCTATAACTATAAGAAATGTCTTTTGATTGTACCAATCTCACTTCTGACTTGCAAATGCAACACTTACCTGTTCATCATTCCCATAAGACAAAAGGACATTTAAGTAATCTTACTTTTAATTTCCTTTCCTACTTACTCTCATGATGCCATTCATCTCTCTTCTTTCCCTTTTCCTTTTCTCCCCTTCATACTTCCACATTTTCAAAACCTAAGCATTATCTCTCCCATAGAGGAAGATATTATTTCTTTTGATTAAATTATAAGTTTAGTCTCTAAACTTCCATATTTGACAAACACCTGAAAATTTAGAGACTAAACTTGCAATATAACTTTTTTTCTTTCCTCTTAGAGAAAAACAGTAAAAGAAACAACAAAAACAAATAGAAACATTCAGCTCAAAGAGTTCCCCAGAACAGCTAGTTCTATTCTAACCATGTTGAGTATTCTCATACATTAAACATATAAATACCATGGAATAAGGTTTGATCCTATTTATGGAGATTCCGTAAATATTCCATTCCAAAAAGAGAAAGTTCGAAACAAGTGGGATTTTTTTGGAGATTGGATGCAATTACTAATTCATGATGTACAGAATGAAAACTTCATTCTCGATTCTACGAGAATTTTTATGAAAACCTTTCATTTGCTTCTCTTCGATGGAAGTTTTATTTTCCCATAATGTATCCTAATTTTTGGCCTAATTCTTCTTCTAATGATCGATTCAACCTCTAATCAAAAAGATATACTTTGGTTATATTTCATCTCTTCAACAAGTTTAGTAATGAGCATAACGGCCCTATTGTTCCGATGGAGAGAAGAACCTATGATTAGCTTTTCGGAAAATTTCCAAACGAACAATTTCAACGAAATCTTTCAATTTCTTATTTTACTATGTTCAACTCTATGTATTCCTCTATCTGTAGAGTACATTGAATGTACAGAAATGGCTATAACAGAGTTTTTGAGTTTCTAACTATAATTACTATTATATTATTCATTATAATGATAACTTGTTATAATTAAAGATAACTTTTTTATAATTGAAAGAAATTATACGATTTTTACTTTTTTTATTACCAAAAAAAAAAAAAACAATGTCATCTTTCATAAGGAATCGGAGGAAGATTCGACGATTTTTTCCAGGAAACCCCCAACGAAAAATAGACACTATTTCTTCTTTTGGGCTGGGGAAAGCTTGAACCCAATTCCTACAGTGATGAATATAAGCGCAATTGAAATTCCTGGGGAGTTATACATTTGTGTATTGAGAAGACTATTTACTATTTCTTGAAGCTCGATCAAGAGCATTTCTTTGCATTTCACTTTTTAATTTACCTTCTCTACTTTCTCATAGATATGACTGTCAACTCTACAATTCATGGTTTGAACATGGAGAATATACATAAAGGATGGGTAAATTTTCCAGAAGGGTGAATAAGTTGAAGATAATATTGGAACAAAAAAAGATGGGAATCATACGGAGATCGTTGTATAGCATTGAGCTCTCACAAATAAATGCAGCAGGAACATCATGATCGAGGAGCTGCCATTTGCTGCTTCTTGATTCGTTCTCCTTGTTTTACTATGCTGTAGTTAGAACCCCAAACGTAAAGTGTCTCAATACTTCATCAGAAAATGAATTTGTGCATAGTTTTAAGAGAGTGAGAAATTTGTGCATATGCAGTTACAGATCACATCATTAACTATACCGAGCGAAACTCAAAAGACTTAATATCCCTGTAATTACCCGATGTCATGAGGTGTGATAAATATCCATTGGGAGCCTTGTGCCAATGCAAAATCCACAAGAGTGTCTAAGCTAATTTTCCGGCTTACTGCATCCTGTAAACTTATTGGAAGCTTGTGAAAAGACTTTTATGTTTCAAATAGAAGTTATAGACAACATCTCTGTGGCTATCCATATCAGAAATATAATTAAAATATAAAAAAGAATGACAAGAATGAGACAAAAAAGAATGACAAGAATGAGACAGTAGCTCACCATAAACACATCAAACTCATCCATTGCTCGAAATGGGGCTTCTGTCATTTCGTGTAATGCCAAAGCAAAGCATAGAGTTGAAAATGACCGTTCTCCACCTAATATCATTCAGTTTCATTATTTCGGAACCAACATCTTTCAGTAAATAAGCTATTATAATACATAGATCAATAGACATTTTAAAAAAAATTCCACATTCAACAAAGTTGAGGGATACACGTAAACAGGTTAATGCGTAAACCATTAGAGGTATTAACAATCTGCAAGTAGTGAACCGAAAATCATTTCGCAAATCATTAAGTAACTATAGCTAAGATGTTCCATACAGAAAAACCAAACCAAATGGATATTATGCTATCAATTTATGCAAAAGAAACCTGAAAGTCCACGGGTATCACGAACAGAACTGCTGGATGCATCTTGGGGCATCTTCACCTGTTTAGTATTGAAGAAAGGCATATGTTCAATAACATAAATCAACATGAAGTTTCTAGATTGGAAACCATTAAATGAAGTGGGGGGAAAAAATCCACAACAATTGATGGAAAACATGTCTTTTCATTCCATGAAATCCATTAAGTGGGCTTACCTCAACTGAGAGGGTCTTTTCCTCGTAATTAACTTTTATATGTCCGCTGATCCCCTTTTTTCTTAAATGGCCATTAAATCTGGACAAATGTATCAGTCAAGTATAACAAACTTTAACTAATATCATCACATGTTAAAGACAACAAACTAAAAAAATCTCGGAGAGTGCAAAAGAAATTCATACTGCCAAGTCAATTGGCGCTTCAAAAGACTAGCATTCCTTTCAAACTTGTTCCACCGTAGCTCAAGAGCTTTCTGGCAAGCCTGTAATTTAGTTCAAGAGTAGGTTACAATTCAGAATGCTTTCTTGGAGACTAAAGATTACAAGTAAGAATGCTTTCTTGGAGACTACAGAGTGCATCAGTAGGGTTTAGGGGTTCATCCTGTCTTAAACAGAATAAAATGCAATTTGACAATACGTTATTAAATATTAATATCTGTCAACCCACTGTAACTCACCATTTCATCCGTTAGCTAAGAAAGGAGATTAAACTAAAAATGAATCTTTTATAATGGTCTTAATAGAAAGGACCCTTTTCATAATGGGAGCGGAGATTACAATTACATATCCTACAGAATGCAATTTAATCAATGAAAGAAAAACTTCAACTATAATTCTCTTATTTTGGCTAGTTGAGTGTCTTTTTCCTTTTTCCTTTTTTTCCGTCTTTTTCATCATTTCAAGGAGAAAGCTGAAGTTTTTATGATTTGATTTTATTAGAAGTATTTTGTTGTGTACACGGTCAGAAAGGAAACACAGATTTTCCTTTTGCAGAAACCGATAGGGACTTCTTCACTTTTGGGGGAAAAGTAGAAAACTCTATAGATACAAACTCCATCAAACACACTCTACTTTAAATATTTCATTGAACCACTTCTGTTCGATAGAACATTTTCAAAGACATTGCCAGCCTCCTGTGAACCACAAAGAAAACCAAGGAGGAGAGAACCTCAGGCTCACACTCACAACAAAACTCTGTGATCAGAACTCAATCATCCACAAGCTGATTGCAACAATATCAACATTTTAGGCAGCTACTAAGCCATTAAAAAAGAGGTGGGCATCTAGATGCAAAAAGGTGAGATTTATAACGTGTGTGCATTTTATTCTTCGTTTTGAAATTAATCGACAATCAAGAGAAGATTGTAAGACTCTAGAACCATAAAACTTATGGAATAATGCAAAATATAAATATGTGTGTGCACAAGAACATAAATAAGATGTCAAAGAATAAAGTATAGAACATCCATGGAAGTCACAAGAGAGAAAAAGATCAACTAACTCACGTCCAACTTCTCCCTAAAACTTTTATAAGTCTGTTGTTTTCTTATGATTGTACGCTCCTTTTTCTCATACATCATCCTCAAGTCTTCCAGAGATTCAGAACATCTGAGATGGACTACAAGGTTAGTATATCTTGATCATAATTGACGCTTGGCATTTTCAAAATAAAGTAACGAGTTAATGTCAAAACTGTCGAGTCTCATTATTCAGTCTCTGATTTAGCCTTGTTAATTGTGCACTCAGTTGTTCAGGTGTGCTCCCATCCCAATCACCCAAAGCCTCAATTTCACTCTCAGGACATATTATTGAAGCCTTACTGTAGCTCTCCTGCAATTGAGATGTCATCATGTCATTGACATGAACAAAAAGTTGATTGTGCTACGCTGTAGACTAATAGACAGTGTACATGCTGTAGTATAAGATCAAAATTACCTTACGATAGCGCTCAAGCTCTTGATATTGTCTCTCTGCCTCTTTAATATCAAAAAGTACCTTGTTAGTCATAATACCTTCATAATGATCCTTCTCCTGTGACATTTTTATATTCTTATACATCAATTAACTAATAATGAGCAGAAAAATTTTCAATGAACTATCCATAGAAGCAGGAATAACCTTTTCTGCAGAATGCAGTTCTCGTTCAATCTGCAACATATCTCTCTCAGCTTCTTCAAATGCATCAATTTCTCCTTTCGCTGACTCTATTTTTTTTTTTTTTTTTGGTGGAGAGAGAAGGAGAGAGATCACTTAATAAGAAAAAAAAAAGATAAAGAAAGATACTTATGAAGAATTTGAATGTCAAAATCACTGTCTGCGTACCACAGAGATTTTCAAATGATACTTTAAGATCTTTTGCCCTGGCTTCCGCTTCTTTCATCCTAACTTTAAACTTTTCCAAAAGCAAATTATTCTCTTGTATCTCCTCTTCGATTTTCTGGTAAACATTCCCATGAATACAATGATATTAAAAAAAAAAAAAGAACTAGGCAATTAAGATGATTCTTTTTCTTGTATCTCCTCGTGAATTATGGAATTAATAAAAAAAACGTCAACATACTTTGACAGGTGTTATGGTAAATTTATTTGCACATATATTACATAAAACACAAATGTAAAAAGTAGATATTACAGAAATTTCTTGATTAAGCTCGTCCACATTTGATGAAGGCAATGAACTAGTCTCAGCAACTTGTGACTTCCGTAAATCTTGCAGCTCCAAATTTTTGGACATTAAAAACCGTTCTGCACTCCGACACTTCCTCTTCAGAGAAACAAAAATAATAACAAAGAATCAGATGATGGCATGATAAAAACTATTTTGCAAAAAGGATACAGAAACACAAGGACATCTCCTGGTTGAATGTGTTTTTGTTATGAAATTTTGGGGGCAACATTCTTCACTCTTTTGGCTGGACCACGGCCATACCAAAGGACCCACAACAGCTACTGTTTTATACACTCGGAGGTCATCCCCCTTTAAGACGAGAAAAAGGCCCTTCGGGAAGAACTTTATTTGTGCTTCTTGATGGACCCTTTGGCAAGAAAGAAACATGAGGATTGTCCAAGATAGGGTACAGTTAATTAATTCATTGAACATTTGCGGTACTGCTAATCTAATTATTGAACATTGCGAAAATTTAAAAGGATTCAGCTAACTATCCATGAGAAATAATAATTTCAAGATAAATCTCCAAACCACAACCCCAAATTAAAGAAAAGGTTAGCTCAAACTATTGATAATTTGTAATTCAAGAACGTTAGGAATTAACCTTCAACAAAATCGATACATGAAAATAAGAGGATGAAACATCTCAAAAATGAAGAAAGGCAATTTCATTATGCTATTGAAATGTCCATCTTCCTATCAACAAAGAAAAAGAAGGAAGAAAGAAAATTGTTAGAACTTTGTCTAAGTTCAGAAGTTGGAAGAACAAATAAAACCTTAGGGAATTACTTTTCAATGAGACGATGAGAATTTCTCACAGAAAAGATCCAAAACAATCTACTTGGAATCCATTTTTACTTTCACTAATTAATTATAATAAAGGAATTACTGCCGAGAAAGATCTCCACTACTATTTTCCACAAGAGGCTCTGTTTCTTCTGCAAAGATTACCAACATCAAAGCCTTGGTTACAAATGGGAAATATACCACCTCTCAAGAAATGATATGCAGCACTCTCATCTGCCTCCAAAGAAAACCTTCCATTAACTTTGCAGTGTAATGACCTACTTTGGATTTTTAACTCTCTAGTCTACAGGGGTGTTGGCTATGATTTTGCCTTTCAACTTATTTTTATCAATAAGTCAACCAAAGCTAACCTTTATCGGTTAAATTCTTTCCTGTAATTGAGAATTTCAAGACTTGGATTCCAGACACAGAGAATCAAGCAACAACAAATAATCCATGATGTAGAAAGTGATTGCACTTCAGCTACTCCATCTCAAAAACAAATCATAGTGAACCTCCCATCCAACCAAAGAGGAAGTGTGGATAACCAAGGACCAATGTATACAAAACAGATAACAATAATACGTGTTATTGGCACTAGGGTACCTTCGCATTGCTTAGGTTGTCTTCAAGATCCCGGAGTTGTTCTTCTGAAACTCTCTTCCTCTTCCTACATTGTTCAGCTTCTTGCTTTACATTAAATGCATCTCTTTCAAGACTTTTAATTTGGTCTTCAAAGGAACTACAAAGCCTGCCACTTCTGGGTCTTCTAACTGGGGGAAGAATTGTCTGGACAGAACCTCGAGAAAACCTATAAAGAAATGATGATGAATTCTTTCTGATCAATTACCACATGAAAAACATAAACACATTTAACAATGATCACTTTTTACAAGGATTCATGTAAGTCTGCAGAAATCACCATCCGTATATCCACAAAAAGTCAAAATTTAATGAAGAACTACAGTTCCTTGAGACCCAACTCTTTTTCTTGCCCCTAACATTCAGGAAATGATAGGGAAAATCTTTGTCCTGATTTCATCTGCTGAAAAAGATTCTTGATTGAGAACCTTCTTGATCACCTGAAGAGATTTTTAGGCAAAATGGGATTCAGCTGGTAGAAGAGATTCTCCTCCTTTTTGGAACTGGAAGATAATGCATATCCATAACTCCATACCATAGAGGGAAAAAAATATTCTTAATCCAAATGCTCTAGGATGACAGTTAAGAAATATATATTCTCATTCTTACACTTTTGTCTTTGATGATAATTGAGGTTAAGGTTCTTGGGTTAATCGGTGATTTAACATGGAACCAGAGTAGTAGGTCCTGAACTTAATGCTTTTGTTTATAACAAGAGAATTTAATATCCCCAATTTTCTAACCTCCAGTCGATTGCACTAGTAAATGCTTATCTTCATCTTAAACTGGCATAGTACCCCTCATTTGAAAATTAATTATTTTCCCCTTTTTTCTTTGAAGTTTTCAACTAGCTTCTTGTCAAGTGTGTGGTTTCTAGAAGTAAACTTTGGAATAAACCAATAAAAGAATACCATATATAACAAAATGAACAATAATCCATTTCATAAGTCTCAGGGTATAAGAGTTTTTGCAAAACTGAGATATAACTTAAGCTCAAGTCCACGAAGTTCTTGAAGTGCAAATCAATTAATTTATGGTAAGAACAGATACAACCTGTGAGTGAACTTCAAACTCCTATAACATTATTGTGCTTTATGTAATCACTTTCTAAACTCTAGGAATTCATAATTTTGTACATAAAACACACAATCCATTCTCAAACGTACTCCCAGAAGTGAATGATAGAAGAAGCAGGAAAAAATATTGGGATTTAATATTTCAGCTTACATTTTGTATCCATCTAATGTAAAGACCTCCTTGAGATTTGATATACGTTGGTCAAATGCGACTGATTTACCCACAGCATAATCTTTAACAAGCACTTGCCTCTCAGCATCACCCTAGGAAGCAAGAGTCATGGTTATAGAGGAGAATGACACATAATTTGTCAATTATCAACAACCTGAGGGGGGTGCACAAAAGGAGGTAGCCTAAACGAGTAAGCAAAATTAAAAACTTAAACACGAGAATTACCTTATCTATCAAAACATTGATGACAGTGTGGTTTTCAGAATGAATGACTGAAAGGGTTGTAGGGTGCTTTGTTTGAGGAAGCATGTGATCTGGAATATTTAACCTACAAGAAGAAGTGAGCGCACAGGAAAGGATAAACTTAATTGTCAACCAAAGATCATTATTAGAGAGCAGGGAAGAAAAACAATCTCATCCACCTACACCGGTCTTGAAAAGTCATAGATGATAATTGGGAGTTGCCTATAATTAGCTTCATTTGCACATCTTCTCAAAAGAAGAGAATCTTGGTGATCAGTCACAATGAAAGCATTGAGCAACCTTCCAATGGCACTTTCAACAGCAGGAGCCCACATGTCACCATTGACCAAATTCTACAGAAAACAATTAGTTCATCAATAAACAGTAGTAAGCTGCTGCCACCGGAAAGAACAATCTCACGGAGATAAAGGATCTCAGCAACACACCAATTCTGAAACACATATTGATTAGCAAAGAAGCCAATCCACGTGGTCATGACTATAAGAAATACACATCAATTTATATCGTTCAGGAGAAAGCCCAACATTTTTTTTTTTTTTTTTTTGTGTACACAGAGAAAGCCCAACTTCTTCGGACAAGAAAACATTTACAATGATATTACAAAGTTCTCAATGACTCCCCTGACTTCATAAATCAATAATCCCAACTCTTTAGTTAAACTTTTCCCTCCCCAGTTGTCATAAAGTAACAAACAAAAGATCCTCCCTGCATGTCATCTAGATGAACCATTTCTTTCTTTGACAATAAATTAGCTAGGTGATGGGTGGCGTAAACAAATAAAAGATACCAATAGTTTAATTTCTGGTTTCTGCTACTAACCAGATGGGAACCAATTGGACCAATGGGAGGTTTCTTGAATCTTTGATGTTGTCTCTCAATTGCACGTAATAATTGAATGACTCTATCACCTCCAAAAGCTGTGACCTGTCCAAAACATAAGTTATGTCATTATCATCGTTGGAGGCAATAGGTTAAAGTGAGAGTGCATCTACTGCTTATACATGCAAGTATTTAAGTTACATAAGCAAATAAAGTAATGAGCATGCACATACTAAAATTGAAAACCATCGCCAATTCGATGGGTATCTAAAATCATAACCCAGATTTTTCGTACCTTGTTGGTTTGATGCTGCCTTAGCTCTCGAATTGAGTGAGAAAATTCATAATGCTTTTTCTCATAACTTTCAATCTGCAAAACCACCATCATTTACAAGTACAGATTAAACAGTTGTATTAGAAAAAATGATGCACCATAGCTTGATATGTCTGACACAAAGCATAGGAACAGCAGAACCATGGAAATATATCTCACTTATTCTAGCATTTTAAGAGAGAAGGAGCACATACACTTGGAAACAAGATGCTAAGGTAAATAACAATGAGACTTAAACCAAAGAGACTATAACAACATAACAATTTGAGCAAGAAGATCAGGAGCTATGAGCAGATAAGATAACTCATGCAAATATTTCAGACGGCTTATACATAAAACTTTTGTTATAATTGGTATGGACCTTGTAAAGCACCAATTTTCCATCCCACAGTTCAGTAGATAAAAAGAAAAATTGACATGTTTGGGACAGTTGGAAGCACGTTGATCGCAGCCACTTGTTAAAGTCACCCTATTTTCAACCAGATTCCCAACTTCTAAGAAACATTAATATCATTGATTGCAGTATGTGTTCCAATAAATAGTTTCAGTTTGACCTATCACCTATCAACATTTGCGAGTAAATAAGTTGTTAGAATTCATAAATTAATTAAAATGTGTAAAAGAGAAAAGTTCATCCGCATTCATGCATGGAGGAAGGTGATGACCTCTCATTATGTGAAGAGTCACACAGTATCAATAACATGTACCGCAGGACAAGAACAAGACAACCAAAGAGAGGACTCTTTTCCATTCTTCAAAGACACAATAACTTGCCACAAAATATTCAGCAGGTTGCCATGCAAGGATCCTCGTGTTACCTCTTCAGCAATCTTTTTTATTTCATTTCTCCCACTGTATAGACTTTCCATTAAGGCATTTTCCTCCTCTTTCAACCTGTTGATTAAATAAGATACAATGCAGTCTTCTTTTTGGAGGGGGAAACAAAAGGAATTATGAAGCAAATAAATAAATAACCTCATTACTGTTGACTTAGCATCTTCAGTCTCCAATTCGAGTTCCTTCAACTTTTCCTCAATTTCAGATTCTTCAGCCTACAGTTAATTAGCAATCATAGGGATATTCCAAAGGAGCGCATCAAAAGTCCCATGACAAAATATATGTTATCTACATACGATCAAGAGACATAATGAAATCTCAAATGATTATTTGCCGTGAATATTATAGATGGAACTTTGACCGCATCAAACAAGTTTTAAGTAACTGCAAATAACACGCCTTATTGCCAAGTGAACAACAACATGGATATATCATTATATAGATCCTACATATGAAATCTGCAACGGCTTGAAGATATACTGTGGTAAAAGCATAATGCTGGAAGGTAATAAGTGCAACTACCTATATAAAGTTGTAGACTGATCATATGTGTACACAGACTTGCATGTATGCATACATACATACAAATATAGCTAAGGTAGATGAATATATTTCGAAGGTAAATAAATGTGCAACTACCGATAAAAATTGTTACAGAGACATACACAAGTAAATAAATCAATACATAACATATAAAATCAAGACAACCTAGCCATCTCTACAAAATCCAAGAGAAAGGGAAACCTGTGTATTTCTTATGTGCTGCTCATGAATATCTTGAACTTGTTGCTCAAGCAGCCTAACACGCTTTGCCATCTTTTGGATGTAGTTTATTTTACGGCCATGCTCCTCTTCAAGTCCGAGCTTCTCTCTTGTTGCCTAAAAATTTTGTTTGCACTAGAATATTTATAGGAAAACATGAAAGTAAACTATAGAGATAACTCTTAGGTCTGACAGGAAGTTCTCATAAGATATATGCATTTACAAAAAAAATAATAATAATAATAATAATAAAATAAAAGACTAAAAGATTAAAAATTGAGATAGCTCGATGGTCTACACATTTACTCCTTCCCTTGAGGTTGGAGGTTCAAATCTTCAACCCATATTTTTGTAATTGAGAAAAAGAAGAAAATGAAATAAAACTAATAGTTACTAGACAGCAGAGCAAAGGGTAACTAATATAATATTTTTCCACCAAATAGATATCATAGCATTGTTCATTAGCTTAATGTTGTAGGCTTCCAAATTATAGATTCTATGATATGAATTTTCAGAAATAAAATAATAAGGATTTCATCACAAATGATTCAAGGACAATAAAACATGTTTTGTTGACAAATTGAATGACTGAGGAAAGAGTTGGAATCTAACTCATATTACCAAGGAAAGAGTTCCCTGCAGTTCATCCTTCATTCTTCTCACTTCTGAAGTTCTCTCCATCATGCTTGCAATTTGAGTCTTTTTCTCAATAAAGTGTTCTCTTAATTTTTCTGCCAGACCCTACAGCACCATTCAAAAGTTTAATACAAGAAATAAGATTAAGTATCAACTGTCCCTGATATGAAAGAAAAAGACTAGATAGAGTCCAGTAGATACTCTACAGCTCCAAAAAGAAGAGATAACAAAGGTTCACATAGTACATCAGAACACTTCCCAATATTAAGTTCAACATGAGTGCGTGGAAAGAATGATGTGTAGCATAACCAATATTGTACATTACTCACCAGTTGATGATCAATTTTTGCTCGACAAATAGGAATGCGATCTTGGAGCTTTCCTATTTTTGCACTTTGCTCCTGAAGCTGCTTGTCTACATCATATACCCATGACCAAGCAAGCTTTTTCTTTAATTGCTGGACTTGTTGAGAGATTTCTTCTACATGCTCCATGTTTTTAATTTTTCCTCGCAGCTCATTTAGTTCCTTCTCTACAGGTCGTATGGTAGACTCCAAGTCATCAACAAGCGCATTTGCAGATCTCAATTGATCAAAAATGTTTTTCAGTAAATCGTCCACTTGCTGAAGAAGAGTTGCCTTGAAGAAGAACTGAACAATAGAGTGTCATTAGAGAACCATAACACCATCAGATGGTAAAGGAAACAGTTTGCATTACCTTAAATTTGTCTTTGTCGTTCCCAGAATGCAGGAACTCTCTACTTTTGTCCTGACTCATTATTACACATGGATTCTCAACATCTATCTGTACAAGATAAAGCATATCGTTTTGTTAACTTCTGGAGATGAAAGATGATAACATTTCATATCCCCTACTCTAGGCGACAAGGATGTACCATCTATGATATAAATTGATAATGAACATGATCCCTTAAATTTTGCAAAAGCAAAACCAACTCCACTTAGAAGTAATACAGCAACAAACTCAAAAGAGTTATTTAGCTCATTTAAAAGTTCAGGACACCCCACACAAGATCATACAATTTAAAGAATTGCAGGCAGCACCAACTTCTAAAGCATCACGTATGATTTATTGAAAGCAAACTTACATTTAGGTTCAAAATTGAAGACAGGGGAAAAATAAACTTTCACGTACATTACCCTTGCTACTCCATCCAAGAAAAAAAAAAAAAAGAAGAATAGAGAACCTCATGCAGTCTAAATGTGAAAAAACCAAAAATAGAAAAGCAAACAGATTACAATATACAAGACGACAACTCACATTAAAATGTTCTACTAGCTCTCGTAGTTCATCCCTCCGACTGGCAACTTTTTTCCCTGTAAGAAAGC
This sequence comes from Citrullus colocynthis, assembly GCA_031780015.1. Lineage (NCBI taxonomy): Eukaryota > Viridiplantae > Streptophyta > Magnoliopsida > Cucurbitales > Cucurbitaceae > Citrullus > Citrullus colocynthis. The sequence continues at coordinate 621,533 of QLSR01000171.1, read as the reverse complement.
ATATATGTAAAGACATAAATAATAGCTGTCAACCCCATAAATTTACACAATACTCCAGTTCTACTATGTAGTCCATCCAACTCCAAATATGATTCACAAGAACATTATTGAAAAACGCAGTCTTGACATTACTGGATAATTAGTCATAAGACAATCTGAGAAGACCAGTGCAAAAGCAAAACAGAATCATACCAGTGTACTGATATGAAAAACTGGAAAACATCATCTAGGACTCAGGTGAGTTTTTTTTTTTTTTTTTTTCTTTTTAATGAAAAACAACAGGACTCATGTGAGAGTCGTGTGACAGATATTGCAGAATATAGAAGTTTATTATATAATTTCTAACCACAGAAAAAATCGTTGAGATACAGAAAGGGTTACAACCACCTCTCCATTACACTAGGACATATCATCGCATGCGCAGGATGAGGTCCAATGGCAAATTGATATTGAAGATGTCAACTTCCGATTTTAATGTTCTTATATATATACATGCAGATTTTAGTTTACCATTGAACCACATCCTAAGCTGCAATAATTTTCTTGCAGCCCAAGTATGAGGTAAGTATTACTCATTTACCACCCTCAAACTAACAACCTCAAGCTTATCAAAACAAAACCACGAATATGACTAATACACTGTGAAATAATAGACCTGTCACACCCTATCGTATTTTTGACAAAAATGTATTTCCATACATGATCAAAGTATTCTGCATTTCCAACTTCATTCAGTCAATTGATAAGTAGAACTTGAAGGCAAAAGGTTGAACTTATTAGTTGAAACAATTAACCTATCTTTGACAAACAACATATGAATAGAAGAAAAAAAATTTAAAATGTTTCTAACCATGAGAATCCTTCAAAACAATAGCACTGGTTGCTTCGGAAATCCTTCTTTCTATGATTATAACATCACCATATATTCCATGCTTAAAAGCATCCTCCCCAGTATTATGCAATACAACATTGATGACAGCATGACTGTTAAGATCCAAAACCGTATGTGAATTGGAAATTCGAAACAAATATTATACATGTTATACAACTTGTGAGAATTTCTAGGTGAATGCAGTGGAGTTAAAGCCTATACAAATAAATAGTCCAGCTAGACCTCGAAAGCTCAAGACAATAAAAGTCTGGCAAATGCATTAACCATACGATAGAAAGTAACATAAATGAACAAACCTGCAACCAGTTTTAATAAAATCCTTCAACGTCGATGCCCTTTGGGTTCCTTTAGCTCGACAGCCGAATGCAACACATAAAGCAGTCAGTATAGCACTCTTACCACCTGCAAACACCAAATTTTATGGCATTAAACTTTGGTATAAATCATAACAACATTGGAAAAATAAACTTTCCTCCTTTGGAAACGAAAAACAACGCCAATAGCTAATCCAAATAATGGGTTTTAAAAAAAAAAAAAATTCGTTCCCTAGCAGAAGAACTCCTGCAGCTACAAATTCGTTCTATAGCCCATTTGTTGGTTCACATCACATCAAACCAACCCCTTAAAGCACAAATACGTAGAAACTCAAATAAAGAAGGGTCTAGTCTACTTACTTCCGTTCTGCCCAGTAATGAAATTGAGCCACTCGCCAAATTCAATATACAAGTTGCTGTGACACATGAAGTTTTCTAAGCGGATACTTTTGACGATACCTGCTCCGCAACGAAGAGGAAGAGCTCGGGAATCAGCCATGGTGAGGCTTATTTAGGGCTTCTACGAATCCTTGAGGAACGGGAAAGGGGAAAGATCAGGATTGGTGAAGAAGAATAAGAATTTTTTAAGTGAAAAAAGTTAGAAAAATGGGAAAGCTCAATCCGTAACTCAACGAGAAGGAAGTTTTGTGGCGGGAAGAAGAAGAAGCTCTTTGTCTTTCCCTCTTCCGCTCTCTACTGAAGACCGCAATTACGAGTGGCGCGTGGACTCAAAACGAAAACATTTATAATATTAATCGGGAAAAAGTGGATAATTTAAACTCTAACCATTCCAATAATTGTGTCAATTTAACCTTCGATTTCATATATTTACGAAAATTCGAAGTTTTAATTTATACCATTATTAGTTTAAAATTTAAATTAATTTAATTATATAATTATTAATTTTAATTTAAATTGATATAACTCCAAAGTTCAAAATTTCAATTATATAATTATTAGTTTAGAATAATTGTATAAAATTTAAATTAATTTATTTATATAATTATTAATTTTAATTTTAATTGATATAATTCCAAAGTTTAAAATTTAAATTATATAATTATTAGTTTATAATTTAAACTAATATAACCTCTAAAGTTTAAAAGTGTAAATTATTTACACTATTAATTAATTAAATCTACTTCAATGCTTAGATCAATTGTTAGAATTATTCCATGCTTAGGTTTAAACTGGTCGATTTTAAACTTTAATTTTCATTCTACTTAGAACAATAACCTTTAATTTTCAATTTTGTTCAAATTGATTAAATCCTAGAATTATGGAAGTTACTGACCGCAAATGAATCAATTCTTCTTCCTTCAAAGCTTGACGCTTCTTCTTTAGTTCTCCCAATTTCTCTCTAAATTGAAAGGTAAATGCTCTATTTTTATAGAGTTTACAAGGGTTTTAGATGGGTTTGGGCCTAATTAGTTAGTGGGCTCAACAGTTGGACCCTTGGGTCGAAGTGGAATTGTGTCTAATCTTTTATTAGGGTGGACTTTTAGACTCGAACAACTTTCATTACTCGACTCTTCAATTTATAATTTTAGGCCCAATTAAGCCATTAGCAAAATTTATCAATTGTGGTTCGAGTTTAATCACAACTGATTAGACGAGTCTATCATCGTGAGCAGATCTCCAAAAAAAAAAAAATGAGACGTGACATTTTCTAGGTTGTTATTTATTTGTTTCCAAATTTTAATATAGGAAAAAAATAATTCTTAATTGCCCTAAATTTAATGAAATTGGTTTTTGTTGCGATGACATGACATCGTGATTAGTCGCATTTTTTTATTCATGCTATCAAAACAAAACATAGTTAAAGGTTTAAATTGATACACTTGTGAAAATTTAAAGTTTAAATTGGTATAATTATTGGTTTAAAATTTAAATTAATACAACCAAAATTTATAGATATAAATTAATATTTATCCTAATAATAATAACTTAAAATATGTAGTTCAAATTTAACTATAACAAGTAATGAGTTAGAAACTATAGTTGTTTTCAGATATAGGAAGACGAGTCAAACTATTTATAAACATAAAAAAGTTTTAACGACAAAAAGAGTTATAAAAGTTTATTACAATCTATCATTTAAATTTTTCTATATTCGTAAATAGTTTTGATTTTTTTTCTATAATAAATTTAATAGAACATAATATAAATCAAACATCGGATTCTAAGTTTACAATCACAGTGTCGAAGAATTTGAATTGGTTTAACAAACGCAAAATAAATAAAATTAAATACATTGTTTAAACATGATAGGAATAATATAATTTGGGTTTAAAAACAAATTTGATCACGTTGATTGCAAATTTTGGATTAAAAAAAACGCACTCGACTTTCTCGTGACAACGACAATAAATTTGCGAATTCTGCGAATTTGAATGGCAATGGTGGATTTGGAAGACATTCTTGTTGTGATCCCTATAATATATCTTGATAGATTTTGCCAAATCTAAACATGTGGTGGTCCCACAATTGACAAAACCCATGATTCGAGTGAGCGATGCGAAATCTAGCGAGCAACGAACGGTTGTGGCATATTTAGTCACCAACAGTGATTCAACCCTCATCATAAGTGATCATCGCAAACGACCAACTTTAGTGACCACCTTTAACACCCAACTCCAGCAACCACCCCCGACGACCAACTTCGGCTACTACTTCCTAAGGTTAACTCCGACGACCACCTGCAACGGCCAAACTTCGACAACCACCTCTAACAACATTCAATCACCACTATCAATGGGCAACTCCGACAACCTCCAACAACGGTCACTCCATCTGCCGACCATTATTTTAAATTACGACTATTGCAAATTGTTGACACGTGAGTTTTTTGTTTTGTTGGCGCTTGTGGCATAAAAATCATCAATAAAACCTTAATTTAAAGCTTAAAAATATCTATTAATTTAAAAATAAATATAAAACATCAATAAATGTTTATATTTAAGTCGACACCCAAAATTGTCAACAAAAATACCTTTGTTGATACAAAAGTACGTAAGTTCAGTCAAAACGTTGAATTCTTTATTTTTATTTTTTTAGTTTGTAGTATTTTATATTGTTTTTTTATAGTAATTTAGCATTAACGAAATCATTTTTTTCATGTAAGAAATCAAATAATTTGTATGTAAAAACACCTTTGAGAAAAAATTGTCAAATACATGAGAGTATGTATTTCAATTCTTTTTCTTTTTTCTTTTATAAAAAATGTTAAAATAAAATGATTTAACTAGAAACATCATATGCACAAATTTGTAAAATGATTGCTTAAATTATATATATATATATATATATATATATATATATATATATATTGAAATGCATGATCCAGAATAAACCTTAAACCCCATTTCATAAAACGCTCACGGATACATATGTGCTTAAAAAACAACAAAATAAAAAGTAATATATGATTTATTAGAAAAGTATGTAGAATTATTGAATAAAAAAAGTTTTCAAACAAAAATAATAATCATAAAAACATATTATTTATGTAATAAAAAAAAAGTTGCCCAAGTATTCCTGACATATGAATTTGACACTCAAAATACAGATATATAAACTTCACAAACAATATATCTTAACTCAACGTCCCAAACACTCGTAAGTATTTTTAACCTATAATTTGTAGTATAAATTTAGAGGGGTATATACACTTTCCTCTTTTTTTTTTTCTTCTTCTAATTTAAATTTAGAGGGATGCAATTTCATCATAAAAGTGTATACACGTATTGGTATAATTAAATTGAGGTATCATTTACTTGAAGAAAATAGAAACAAATATTTTTATTGTCATTGATAGTGTTAAAATGAAGAATCAATTGGTGCGACTCACCGTCCCCATCTATTTGGGAATCACATTCTCGTTTCTCAAATTTCTCTTAAGCCTCAATAATCACATTTTTTTTTTTTTCTTTTTCAACAATACTAATCACATTCTCATTCTTTTTGTTTTTTTGGCAGGTTGCTATTTCTTCATGAATTATTTTACTTTCATATTATTTCTCTCCTATATATGAAACAAAGTCTACCACAATTTTATTTATTATTTTATAATTTTTGTCTCTCTTAGTACACGTTTAGTACACGTTTGGATTGACTTGTGAATAAAGCATTTTTCAAAAAACTCATTTTTATTTAAACATTTTTTTATAAAAATTATTTAAAATACATTTCAAAATCTATTTTGAGTGATTGTCGAACACTTTTAAACTAAACGCTTGAAAATGTATTCCCAATAGTCTTATTTGTATTGTTTATTGTTTTAAATTTCTATTTAAAAAGAGAGAGAAGACATACATGTTAAGTTGTTGACTCGTTTTTTTTTCTTTATTAATATTATAATAACTTTTAATTTTGGAATATTATTTAAAACAGTAAAACTGCTGGAAATATTTATCACTAATAGCAAAATATCTATTTGTATCTATCGTGACATAGATAATAGTCTATCGCTATTTATCGCAGTTAGACAATGAAATTTTGCTATATTTCTAAATATTTTGGTTCTTTTTACTATGTTTGGAAAGAGCCCTTTAATTTTCTATATAATTGAATTTTCTATTTGAGTTTAGTTAGCAACTTTTTAATATTAATTGTTTTTAAAAATAGAATCTCTTTATTTTATAGCACATACAAATTGATTTCTATTTTTCTAGTGCAACTTTATGTTATGCTTTTTTAATCGACGTGGTCTTAAATTAGATTATTTATTGGTATAAAAAAATATTTAAATATAATTTATTATTATTTATGTAATTTTATTTTATTTATTTGCTATTTATTAATATTAACTAAAATATCACTATAAAATAAAATAGCAATTAAACAAATTTAAATGTATTATGAAATATTATTGTTTTGATTACAGATTATATTGGCATATTAGTTAGTAATATGTTTTAAATGTCTAAAAATTAGTGACGAGGTATCTTTGGAACTGTTTAGTAGAGAATTCAAATTATGTTTTATAAATATGTGTTTCGCAGATGATCCATTTTTTATTTTTAAAAGTTATTTTTTAAATTTTATGATTCAAACAGTACAAATTTTGAAAACAACATTTTTATGTTTTTATTGCATTCAAATTTTGAATTTTAAATTTTTTAATGTAGAGTTATATTTAATAAAGATACAAACATTTAGAAATTCAAAATGTCATGTTATAATTCAATTCATTTTTTTAAAAAAATATAATATGTATTATGTAGTATTGTATATTATATAATAAAACAAAATAATAATTTTGTAAATTTTTTTAACATAAATCACAATCATAAATAAATTAATAATAGTTTATTATCAACTAAATATTAGTAAGTAATTACAGGTAGTTTTATGATTTATAAATATATATATATATTTATCAAATACATTTTAAACAATTGTTTAAATTAGAATTCAATTTATGAATTTGCTACCGAACATATATTTGAAAACATGACATACAACTCTGATTTTATTGAATTACTTGTTTTCAAATTATCTATAAATTGTCCTATTTTGATTTGTATTTTGATTTCTGATCATTTGAAGTAAACACATCAATAGACTATCGATCTTAGTTCCGTAAAACTTTTAGCAAGCAGTTACTTCAAAGTAAAACATTTCAATTGATTTTTTTGGGTTTAATTTTCATTAATTATAGCTCATTATGATTTCTAGTAAGTAAACAAGAAATGAATTTATCTATATCTTCAAATAATACGTGATAAGTTGATCCATAATAGGTTTAAAAGCATGATAATATATTCTAGTAATTGTCATAGGTTTGATTTCTATAATAACTCATGACTATTTAAAGTTAAATAACATTAATAAATTGTTTATTACAATTCTATATAACCTTTAGTAAACAACATCAAACATTTCAATTTTGATTGACTTCTTTTGGTTTAATTTTCATTTTATTCTAGCTAATCTTGATCTTTAATAATTAAATCAGAGCTTAATTATTACTTATATCTTTAAATAATACGTGATAGATTAATCCATAAAGTTTTTCAATATTAATTAATGTGGGAATACTTTACTTCTCATATTGTGCACATAGAAACACCCTTCCATTCATAAGCAATTAAAGGCAAAATGAGAGAAGAGAGTCACAAGGACACATTAGAAAGCTACACAAGAACACTTAGAAATTCCAATGGAAGGTAAAATTGAAATAAGAAGGAAAGAGGAAAAAAAAACTTCTCCTATACCAATCCCCACCAATTGAAATTAACCACAAAAAAAAAAAAAAAAAAACCCTTAAAAATATCATATTAACACTCATCTATCGTCTTGTGGCCTAAAAGGACATCACCATCTCTATCACGACGATTGCAAATTATATTATCGCTACTATCACAAGTGCCATTTCTTTCATCAATGACGGTCCCAAGTAATTTTCTTTTTGGTTTAGCCTCTTGGAGCATCAAAACAACGTCGCGCATTGATGGTCGATCTGCAGGGTTGCGACTAGTGCAAAGCAATGATATACGAAGCATTTGTATCATCTCTTCTTTAACAGACGCACAAGATGCACCAGCATTTTTATCTAATATTTGGTTGACTCCGTCCTTAATTTTAATTTTTGATCTCACCCAATCCACAATGCTGTTTCCATCACCAAATTCCGAGTCCACAGATCTCTTGCCACTTAAGATCTCCATCAACACAACTCCATAGCTATAAATATCACTCTTTTCATCCACTTGAAGTGTATAGGCATATTCTGCCAAAAACAAACCACAACCTCAGCTATCCATTACATAACAATAAATTTTTAAAAAAATCTTATTGTTAAATCACAGATTGACCCATAAGCTTTCGCTAATAGATAAAGAAAAATCTAATATTATACCATCTAACACCTACCTACCAAAACTATTACATACACATCACAAACTTAATATCAATCCTTAGAATGTAGACCAAAAAGAGGGTGGAGTCCTCTTTTGTTTTGATCTTGTGCTAATATAAGAAAAGACACAATTGCCCATCAAATTGGAGGTAGGGCCTATAGTGAAGGAAGAGATTGATAAAACAACGGATTTAGATTTTGAAGAAAGAGAGAAAGCTAAGAAAGGAAGCTTGAGGCACAACAGTGTTGGATTGGGTTGAGAAAAACTTGCATGTGCCAAAAGGGGGATTGTTTTGTTGTGTCCCAAACACATTGGCTTTCAATTTGAGCTATGAATAACTATTTCACACACACTAACGATTACAAGTTTGCTGTGGTCTCACAACCATTGCTTTTTGATAAGGTAATATTCTCTTGGATCCCCATACAAAAATGAAAGTAAAGTGTAACACTCCTAGGTTAATGTGCAACATCATTGAGAAAAGAAAAGAAACAAAGAAAAGAAAAAGGAGGAATAGGGGTATTAAATTTGGAATTATTAGATTAAAAATTTGTTATTTATTATTCTTACTAGCTTTTATAGATATTGAGTCTTCATGTTTTTGATATTTTTCAATTTTATTCTCTAAACTTTCAATTATCAAATTTTGATCTTGGGTTTTCAATTAATTCAGTTTCTTAAAGTAAATATAAAATAGAAGATATATACGAATGTAAGGTAAGTTCAAAAAATCTATTTTCTATATAAAAAGAGTCTATTGGTAAATTTAGTTTTGAAATATGGCATAATGAGTGAACTCATATATAAATATAATAAAAGGTTATTGTCTATCGGTTATCACTTATAGACATTTATTACTATCTATAGTTTTATTATTTTATCCATTTAAAAATTATAATATTGGCAAGTACAACTAAAGTTTTGTTGTTAACTATTATCAAATGAAATTAGAAAGGTAGAAGATTTATACGAATTTAAAGAGACCGGTTTTTCTTTTTTCTTTTTTCTTTTTTTTTTTCTTTTTTTTTTTTTTTTTAAAATAATTTTATTTGATAGTGAAAAGTCCAATATCAGTATGTCCAATATTTGTCATTAACTGCTACAAAAAGGTAAAAGATTTACACGAATTAAATGTTCTTTTTAGAGATTTATTTTTTTCCCCAAAAACACGTTTTAAATTTGATTCCTACAGTACAATAATTTGGTTTTAAAAAAAAGATTAAAAGTATTATTAAGAATAAAGGAAAATACTTTTTTATTTTTAAATTTTGAATCTAAATTTATTTGATATATAGATTACAGAATATTACATACTTATCTCTAAATTTTGAAATTAATTTTTATGTGGTTTTTAAATTTTATGACGTTATATGTTTGCCTTTTAGATTTTAATTTACTTTAATATTTTATATTTTTACTCCAAATGTTCACTTTTAATCTTTATGATTTATATTTAGTTCATTAATTAATTTTAAATAAATATGATTTGAAAATATTTAATTAATAGACAGTAATTTGGGAACTAAACACCATGTGTAGTAAAAAGTTGAGAATAAAAGGGTAAAATTTGAAACGGATATAAAAAAAATATTTTAAAGTGAGACTAAATAGAAATAAAAACAAGAAAGTATAATATATCAAAAATTTTAAGACAAAATAAATACTAAACTCAAGAAATAAAAAAGAAATGGTAATTTGGACAGAAAAGAAATAGTAGGTACCTGGTGCAATGTAACCGTAGGATCCAGCGATGACGGACATGGATTCATCGGTCTGGATCAATTTAGCGACGCCAAAGTCCGCTACTCTGGCCTCCATCTCACCGTCCAATAAAATATTACTGGGCTTGAGATCGCGGTGAACGATGACGGGATCACAGTCATGGTGAAGATAACAAATCCCTTGTGCGACACCCAGTGCAATTTTGTACCTGGTCATCCAATCGGCGCCTAAATTTTCACCCTTGTTTTTACCGTGCAGTAAATCATCCAAATTACCATTGGGCATATACTCGTAGAGTAGCATCGTACACTCCCTGTTGCTGCAGCACCCTAACAATCTAACTATGTTCCTGTGCCGCACGTTCCCAAGTACATCCACTTCAGCCAGAACCCCTCTCCGCCGTCGGATGTTCTCTTTGTACTTCCCCCACAGTTTCTTCACCGCTATGATCTCGCCACCTGGCATCTCCGCTTTGTAAACTGTCCCTGTGGACCCCATTCCTAGTATTTTATCCGTCATTGCCAAACATTCCAATACCTCCTCCGCCGTGAAGGTCAACCGTTGAAAGGCCGTTAATTTCCACGGTCCGATTTCCTCCTCGCCACCACCGAATCGACGCTTGTAGTTCGCCTGAAAACACCTCGTTCCGGCCACTAATACGAACAGTCCAATTCCGAATGCTGCCGCCATTATCCACACTATTGCTCCTGCCGTGCGCCGCGGCTGCTGCTGCCGGACCTCTATCGCGCCGGCGGTCAGTGTGTCGGCGGCGCATGGTTTTGAAAGAATCTCGCCGCAGAGTCCATCGTTGCCGGTGAATGATGATGGGTGTAATGCAGGAAAGATCGTTCCCGTCGATGGAATAGGGCCAGTCAGCATGTTGTATGATACGTTGAAGCTTTCGATTGTGCTACAGTTTTGGAAATTTGAAGGAATTGTACCTGTGAGGAAGTTACGAGACAGATCAATGGCGGTGATCCATGGCAGTGTTGAAATCTCCCATGGAATAATGCCGGTTAAGGAATTCCGGCTTAAATTCAGAGTGAGTAATTTTTCGCAGTGGCCAATTGTCCATGGAATACTGCTGTTTAAGTTATTGTCCTGGAGTTCGATCTTGTAGATGGACCTACAGCCGATGAAATCCGGGATGTTACCGATGATTTTTGAAGAACTCGCTGAGAAGATCTCTAACCTCGTCGAGTTCCAGATATTCTCCGGCAAGGAAGTTCCGAAGGCGTTCTGTGAAATGTTCAAGTACTGTAACCTAACCGCATTACCAATATCCGCCGGAATCTCTCCGGAGAAGTTATTGTTGCTGAAATCGGCGAATGTCAAATTCTCCAGCAGTCCGAAACCGTAAGGAATCGAGCCGTTGAGGCGGTTATTTTGGATTCGAAAGCGAGTGAGAGACGTGCAGTTGGCTAAAGAGACGGGAAGTTCGTGCTCTAACTTGTTGGAAAAGAGAATGAGCTTGAAGAGCTTATTACCATGGCAGAGATCTGGGGGAATCGGACCAGTGAGCATATTCGATGATACATCAACTTGTAGCAACTTGTCGTTGGAGCCGAGTTTTTGAGGGAGTGGCCCTGTGAACGAATTGTTCCATAATCGCAAAGTGGCAAGATTTGGAAGATCGCCAAGTGCTTGTGGAATTTCCCCACCCAGATCGTTCCCCATCAAACTCAACTCCGTCAATTCCTTCAGATTATACAAATCCGACGGAATCGTTCCATTAAGTTCATTCTCAGACAAATCAAGCTCCTCGAGCGCTTCTAATTTCCCTAAACTCGCAGGAATTTCTCCGCTGATTCGATTCTTGAAGAGAAGCAGATTTTGAAGCTTCGTCATGTTCCCAATGTCCTGTGGCAGAGTCCCGGAGAGATTCGCTCCGGCGATATCCAAGTATTTCAGATTCAACAACAAAGGAAATTCCGCCGGAATCCCGCCGGAGAAGGTATTGTAACCGATCTCCATTCTCTCTAGTTGGTTTAAGTACGCAAGCTGTTTTGGAATTTGACCGTCAAGAACATTTCCAGCCAAATGCAAATATTTCAACCGTGAAAACCCGCCATAGCTCCCTGGAATACTCCCACTGAAGTAGCTTCCTCCGAGGTTGAGCCATTCTAGAAAATGGAGATGGGCGAGGTCTTGGGGTAACGGGCCGGTGAAGTTATTACTGTAGGCATTGAAGACGTTTAAGAACTTGAGCTTGGAAATCCCAGGTGGGAAAATGGAGCTGAAATTGTTATGACTGATATCCAGAATTCTGAGCTGAGGAAGTTCGAAAATGGCGGTAGGGAAAGGGCCAAGAAAGCTGTTGCCACTCAAATTCAAGTGGATCAAGCTCGTCAAGTACTTGATTTCAGGGGGAATGTAGCCAGAGAGATTACGTTGAGACAAATCCAAGGAAGTAATTTCAGCTGAGTTTCGATGACATTCAATTCCAGACCACGAACACCAAATTGGGTCTTGATAATCAGCTCTGGTGAAGGTTGGTGTAGGGTCCCAGTCATGGAAGCTTGAAAATGGGTCTTTAATGGATGATTTTAAGGAAAGCAGTGAGAGAAGCTGAAGTGGTAAAGCTGTTGGCGTTGCAGAAAGAACCTCGAGAAGCAAAGGGTTGATGATCAGAAGAAGAACGACAACAAAAAACAAAAGGAAACTAGAATCTGGGTTCATGGCTTTCACTTCAATTGATGAGTTGTTGATTTAACTGAGAAGAAGGGAAGAAGAAGAGAGGGAAATATAAGGAAATGAAGGTTTTGTTGATGATGAATGGTAGAAGTGCTTTTTACAAGTGGTTTGAGCAGAGGGTGTTTCATGATGATGATTGGTTTTCTCTTCAGTGGGTTTTGGTTGGTGGACATGAAGGAAGGAGAAACCAAAAGAGAAAAAAAGAAAAAGAAAAAGAAAAAGAAAAAAACTTCCTACAATAACCATAACTATAACTACTGGTTCTTCATCATCTTCCTCTTCTCTTTATTTCTACTACTGCTATTTGCAAGCAACCCAGTTTTCTCTCTCTTCTTCATTGCTTTTAAATTTTTGTTTCTCTCAGTATTCTACCTTTGTCTGATATTCATATACTTTTGGTTTTTATGGATTTTTTTTTCTTTTTTCTTTCCTTTTCTTTTGGTTCTACTTTTCATCATTCCTTGTTTTCTTTATGTTTCATATCAAATTGATAAATATGAACAAGAGTACATACTCTCTCTCACAGGATCCAAGAAAGTCATTTCAATTTCCCACCATTCCTATACCACCACCCATTTCTTTTTGAAAATTAAACTTCTTACATCTTCTATTTTCTTTGGTTTTTTCCCTTTATTTGATCGAATCTCCATTTCTTTAATCACTTTTAACGTTTTGGTTAGAGGATCGAACATTTGACTTTAGAGTCGATAGTATAAATTTATACTAGTTGAATTATGCTCGTGTTGGCTCTTTAGACACTATTCAAACATGAATAATAATTTTTTTCATGTTTAATTCAAACACGAAATTGATCAAAACTTTTGAAATATATGTAAACTGATGGGTAGACTGATGTGTTAGAAAATATATGTCTTATTGCTTATAATTGTATAAATGAATAAGATTATTTATATTGTTGACCTATCGGGGTGGGTGCATCTCAACAAGTACCAGTTGGTCAATCAAAGTCTTAGAAGCTAAAGGCATTGTAGATGGTTTAAAATACATCATGTTTCCTTATGAATGGTAGAACCCCCGTTAGAGGTTGAATCAGGTTCCTTGGTAGAGGTGGAATTAGATTCAATCGAAGTCATCAAGCTTTTGAATTGTGAGATTTCAATCTTATCAAATGTTTATTTTTTATTTTATTTTATTTGTTGAGGAGGCTATCTTTCTTCTCCTTCTATGCATGTTTCTATTTTTGTAAAATTTACAGAGAAGATAACAAAGTTGTGGATAGTCTAGCAACTTTGGCTTCTTCTTCTAGGGTTTCTTCTTTTTGGAGAGAGAAATTTTCTTTCTCTGTTTTATCCCTTGTCTTCGGGAATGATTGATGTTTGGTTGTTGAGTCATTCTTTCGGCTTTTGTTAATTTTAGTTTTTGGAAAAAAAAATCATTCATATTATTTACGCAATCAATTTCGATATTAATTTATGTAATGGTATTGTAAATTAAATAACTTATGTGTTCCAAATTTTTACATATTAATTTGGCTCAATTCACATCTTATTTTAACGAAAAACTTTCAAATAATATGTTTTGGAACACATTTCAAAGTTATAGAATAAGAATAAATTAAAACTATTCAAAATCTAGTGTTTAAAGCATATAATTGAAACATCTTATTGGTATTTGTCTATATTATATATTAGAAAGATATTATAAAAACTAAACAATAACATCACTAGACATAAAAAGGGAAAACTACTCGGGACAAGGGAAATACAATGTAAAAGAAATTATCTCGCTCAAGGCCTTTGACACAAGGTGGCGAGTCAAGGTGTTAGCAAGACCAATCAACTCGAAAAAAAGAAACTTTGTCCAAAACCTACACCATATCTTTAGCCTATTTGATAAAGAAGAAAATTTCAATTATATCAAAATCATTCTCCATATCCGACATGGATGAGATGTAATTTGATTGTCAAGACCTCAGTAAGCCATCATACAGAGCATGCACCTCATGAGCTTTGCCCTCACTGCAACTTGAAATGTAACGCATACCAACAAGACGAACCATGCTTAGTGTCACGGTCATACTTTTTCAACCGTGCGGCACCATGATCCATGCTTGATCATGGTCAGCCTTAAGGGAAACACAAGTCTCAGTCTACATTTTGCCCATTCTTTTTAAGCTTCGTCAAACCTTAAGCGAGACATTTTCGTCTTCAACCGAACTGAACTCATGTGGAACTGACTTCGTTTGGTCTACATGTCATTTGTACGTGAAACTTCCCTTTTTTCTTCACCATGATTCTCAACAACCCAACCCCTGCAATTCTGTATCGATTCAAAACCTTGTCGGGACGAGTTTAGACCCTTCATCGAGCCAAACATGCTTATGATGCTCCACCAGGGCTTTCCGGGACATTATACTACTTATCGGGACAACTCAGGCAAATACCGTGTCAACGGGGCTGTCGAGTCCCACCGACGCTTTTGGATATCATCCAGAGTATCGAGACAACATCAGCTTTCTCTCTCCTGCTCGAGTCAGCTTGTCGAGAACCCACATGATCACCCCATGGGTATTTTTCCAATTTGAGATCTTTCGGACATCCATCCATCCGGATATTCCTAGAAATGGAGCTTTCCATGTCCATGCCAGGTCAATGCCGAGCCAAGATGGCATACCGGGTACTATATTGAACCTCCAGCCCATGGGAAGGGGCGCAATGCCGGCACACCCGTGCCCTCCGATACTGTCCATCGAGATCCCATTCCCAATGGAAGACGCCCAAGACACTCATCTTGTAACGCTCGCTCACGCCATGACACACTCATGTGCCACAGGGTAGCTCACTTAGGCCGCAGGGCCCAGGGGTGGTGGAGAGCTGACACCATACCTCTCCCTATAGTACATTCTGAACAATTTCCTCTTTGGCACCCATGCATATGCAAAGTGGCGAGTGGTCACTCACCAGCGTAGAGCGCTCGTCTGAATTCCGATTGACATGGAATTCGACGTGCTTCCATCTTCCATCAATATGGAACCAACTCCAGAGCCGCTCGTCCAAACTTGCGACGAGACCCCTACTTCTGAGGTCATAGCCCGGGGCCCCACGTGGCCCCCACCGAGCTTGTCGTTGACACTGCCAATGGCACCAATGCTCGTCTTCTTGCTTGTTGTTCAACTTGACATGCTTGCTTATTTATCTTGATGTGTTGAATGATGCACCGTCCTCCTCGGTTGCATCACGACACTTCACTCGGCCCTCTGTCATTGCCAGATGTGTCGACACCCTGGTGTCGCCACTACACTGTCTGCACAAGTGGGGTCACAATCTACTATCTCAAGTTAGATGGTGACACTTAGCCTACCTATTCATAAATAGATAGATTTAGGAAATTAATATATATAATCAAATTGATTTATAAGCAAAGTTGTGGTTGCATTTAATTTATATTCAAATTTAACTATTCTCTCTCTTGAATAATGTTTATTATAGCCTTAATGTTTAAGCTTCTCATGTTGATCTCTTTAAAACTGGATAAGTAGGAATTAGAGGAATTAGGTTTTTTTTTTTTTTGTTTCCCTTCTTTTGGCATGCCAATTTTTTTTTACAATAAAGTATTTCTAACTGAAAAAAAAAAACCCGTTATTATTTTATTTGAAATTTTGAGCAAAAAAGAAATTTGAAAAAAAAAAAAAGAAGAAGAAAAAAAGTAACACATGCAGAATCATAAATGAGCACCCTGGACATGAGACATGGGAGGCAGCTTTTTTCATAATTTGTGTTGAAGAAAATTTAGTTCCATATGTTGATATTATAGTAGTCCTACTTTCATTTTTTTTTTTTCTGAAATAAATCAAAAAATTCCAAAATCCATCTTTTTTGAATTTAACATATATTTATGGGGATACACAAAAAATAATAAATAATAATAATAATTCATAATTTTTTAAAATGGAATAATGAATATCCCTCTCTATGTTTGACTTGAATAAAGCCCTGCCATGATGGATTTTTGCTTTGTATCATTAATGCTACTTAAAGCATTTCTCAAGATAAGAATAAGGCTTCAAACACAATCATCTCATCTCACTCATTTTACTATTTTCATTTAAACTTTGTTTTTTTCTAAAAAAAAATTATTTATTAATTTTATTAATTAAAAATACATATTTACTCAAGAAAAATTGAATAATTTCAATGATCAAAATGGGGAGATGATTTCAACCTTTATCTCATGCTAAAATTAATTGGTTGAACAAATCTAATTTAATTTTTAAAATTTTAAGTTTATAAGTTTCCTTAAAAAATAAAGCTAAAATTTGAAAACTAAAAAGACTTAGTTTTTAATTTTGTTTTTAAATTTTGTTTTTAAATTTAATGTGTGTGTATATATATATCTAATGGCTTATCAACCTTTTTTTAAAAAAAATAATAATATAATTTTGTTCATGACTCACTAGAAAAAAAAATACAATACACTATATTCAATTATAATAGATGAAGTGAGATCATCAAAGGCTAATTTGATATATTTAGCTCAAACCTATTTTTTTAATAAAAAAATATTTATGTAATAGATTTTACTTTTCATGGTTTGATGATCATATGGTCTCAAAACTTATGGATTGGTATAAAAGCGAATTCAAAATATGAAAAATAAAGTTGTCAAAAAAACATAAAATAAAATCTACATTTAAAATTATTTTTAGATCTACATCAAAATCCATTTCAGAAAAAAAAAAATCTACATCAGAATAGCTTAAATAAAAAATAAAGAAAGTAACAAACAAATTAAAAAAAAAAAAAAAGAAAAAAAGGAGAAGAAGAGAGAGAAGGAAATAGGAAAGAGATGGGTCAAAATTGTGATAAAATAAATGAGAGAGACAGTTGAACAGTTTAAAAAACTGATAGGGGAAGCTTTTGTCATTCATTCAATTCAATTCATTCCTTATTCCCTTCTTAGGTCCCAACTTCTATTCCTTCCAACAGAATCTCTCCATTTCTTCAATTTTTTAAATTCTATAATAAATAAAATAACATTTTCATTTATTTTTACAAAACTAAGCTCAAATTACAGCTTTTTATTAAATTTTATCTAAGGATTCTTTTTTTAATTGTTTTAATTAGCAAAACGATTGAAAATATTTTTAAATATAACAAAATATTACAGTCTATCACTTATAGATATTATATCGATCACTTATGGACAATAACATTTTGTTACATTTATAAATGTTTTAATTTATTTTATTATATTTAAAATAATACTTTATTTTTTTTAATTATGCATATAATAAATCTAATAGATATGAATTTAAAAGTTACCATTGAAAAATAATTATCATTTTTTTAATCTAATAGATGATCAGTTAAGTTTTGAGATTTTTTAAATACAAACTTCAAAATTTTATATTTATTAGATATTTTTCACTGATATTTCCGTGATTCGACATTGTTAGTTATAATAGTCGAATCAACATTTCCATTTTATTGTAAACAACAAAATATCACTAGTGTAAGTATAATATGAATAATAAGTTTTTTAATTTGTTTTAAAAATGTACCATATTTACTTAAATTTTTTCTTTTTTTAATTGTTTAGAGATATCAACCGACATCATATTTTATTAATTTTTTCGTAAAATTGAGATCTTGACATTTTTATCAACGATTTAAATTTTGTGTACAATATTGACTATGGCATTGGGGAAGGGCATTATGGGAATTAAGACATAAAAAGGGTTCGGCCAATTCCTGTTGTCATAGCTCTTTTGCCGCGCGTGCCTAACACCCTTTCCACCGCTACGTTTGAAATTGCCCCTACAACAATCATAACATTTTCCACCTTTTTTATATAAAAAAAAAATAATTAATTTGTATTTTTCAGGCATCCCTTTGTTTGATAAGCTTCTATATACTATTTGTACTATAATACGTATGTCTTCTCATTTTAACAATTATTTTAACTAAATTTATGTTTTTCATTTTTTTCCCCAATAGAAGAGTATACATACTTAAATTTTTAAGTGATAATTAATATAACCCAACACAATTTTTTAAACAAATTATTGTATGCTAAAAAAATAACATCTATCGAAAACATCATTTCTATCTTTCAAATATCACATTTTCATTCTTGCATGTCAAATATTTCAAACAATTTAAAATTATCTGAGACCCTTTTCTAGACTAAATAATGTATATTTAGTCCCTTGTATTTGAGTATTTCTTCAATTTGGTTTAGTCCAGATTGCATATCAACATCTTTCAATTTAGTTTACTAGTGATTATTAAATTTGGTTGACTATAAACTTACACAATATGCTAGTTAATGAATTTATAAAACTTCAGATGATACATATGATATTGAAACTTATACCAATTTTTTAGAAATTTGAAAAATGAATTAAAATATATTTTTTTTAAGGTTGTCCTTTTCCTCTAAAGTTTAGTTAACCCACTTCGTTTGATTATTTGAAAAATCAATTTTAATATTTCATCATACTAAAATATAGTGAACTAAAGTGGACAAAAATGAATGGTATAATTTCTCCAAATAATAATTAGTTTTTAACAATTGAGAATTGAAATAGAAAAGGCATTTAGGTTTGAAATAATGTTTGGAGGAATTAAATAATACAAGGTATTAAATAACCAAAAAGAAATTGGAGGGTTTTAAAGGGGAAAATGCTTTGGTCCAAAAGGTACAAAATTGAGAGGGAAATTTCAAACTTTTTTTTTTTTTTTTTTCCCACATACGCATTTTAAAGCATGTTTGGATGACACTGTATAAAGCCGCAAACCTGTGGGAAAAAGACATCATTGCCCATCTTCCATTTCTATTACAAAGTAATGTTGTCCACTTCTTCATGTAAATTACCTAAATACCCTTCATTCCCTTTGTTCCTTAAAAAAGAATTTGTACTTTTTTCCTTTTTCTTTTTGTTTGAGGGAAAAGAGAGAAGTGGCTATCCATATGGCTCAAATACCATTGATTATATGTTCTAGTGACTAAGCATTCAAATGACCAACCCATTTTCCTTTACTCGCATATATGGTGAATCAGTTTAACATGATCAAAATTTTAAGACTATAATTGTTATATTGTTAAGATGCATGTCAATCTGAAGATAGTTTAATTGAACAAAATATCATATCATCAACTAAAAGGTTGGAGATTTAAAACATCAAATTTACATGTTAAAGTCAACAAATGAGGAACAAGAAAATAAAATGAGTGTTAAGAGGCACAATAACAATATTAAGATTACGATTCAACCATGTATTAGATGCTTTCAAAATTTGTTAATCATAATGTGGCTGTCCATTTCAAGTAGTTCCTTTTGAGCTCCAAGATTTTTGCAAGTATATGTAGGACGGTAGGATTAGGTTTAGTTCATAGAATTTTCAAACTACCTACTTAAGAGTCAAGGAAAATTACTAAAAAACCAACTAATATATTAAAAAACAGCAAAAACCAATTGAAGCAAGTAGTAAAGTATCAAGTGTTAGGTTTATCTTCATAAAATCAAATCAAATCGTCATTTATTGCTCCATTTGATCGATCAAACACAATAGAGCGATTTCAATTACCATTGTTACACAATGTTCGCTATATGAAAATAAAAATGACAAAAATACCCTTATCCTCTTTTGAATCTCTTCTCCACCTCCTCTAAATCTCAAAGGAGAGAATGAGAGCATGCTTATAGGCCCAACCATGAAAATGGGCTGGTGGGGCCCAAATTCGTTTTTTTTTTCTTTCCTTTAAAAAAGAAAAGAAAAGAAAAAGAAAAAAAAGATGTGGTGGGCCCGTGAGAGCCCCCATCCCATTTTGTCTCCTTCATTCCCTTCACTCCTACAAGTGAAAAAAGAAACCCACATCATATAACAAATTTTTATTTATTTATTTATTTTGGTGAGAATTCCTTCTTTTCTTTTCTTTTTTTTTTATTTTTTTTTATTTTTTTTGGAGATTTGTGGTGGCAAGATCTGATTGGTCCCATTATAGCACGTGCCTGGCACCGCATGACGATTGCGGCCCCCACCAAGAATTCCAAAAATTTCTCACATCATTTCCTTTCACCACCCCCACCACGCCACGCGTGATTTTCTCTCAATTATCCAATTTTTTTAGAATATGACTGTTTTTCCCTGTCAATTTTTTAATAATAATAATAATAATAATAATAATATTATTATTATTATTATTATTTATAAAATAAAAAAGAAAAAGACAATAAATTTGTAGTTTGGAGTAGAAGTGAAAACTATTAACATATTTGTGGTAAAAAGGTAGGTATATGAGTTTATAATGTTCACAATTTCTATGGAATTCACGACGTTTATGATTTTTTCCTACAATTCTAGTGAAACTCATAGACATGACGATGGTATCTACGATTTTCAATTTTTGCAGCGCCTGATCATGTAACTTGTGTAAAACAAATCATGTATCATATGTCTACATTTTATTAACGTACTTGTGAAAATAGTACACATTTATTGAACTCATATACTATGTCCACGAGTTAGTAATCCTAATTTTGGAATAATTTCATGGTAATCTCATTTTTACAATTAGTTATTATTTCAAAAGAATAGCATGAAGTGGAAGAAAAATCTCACTTCACACGAAACACATTTATTTCTAAAATAAATGTTCTTTTGTTTTGTTTTCTTTTAAATAGTTTTTCTTCATGCAACTTGAACACCCAATATAGCAAATTAACACTCTTCATAATCTTGGATATAATGTTATTACGTTGATTTAAATTAATTAGTTATGATTTAAAATTTTCACTTATTCCATCACTATAGTTTGATGAATCTCAACAACTATCTCCTACTACCAACTTGTGGCATATTTTCAACTTACATGAAAACAGTTATTAATTTTTTTGGTTGGTTGTATTCTCTACTTTAAGTGGAGTAAAAAATAAAGAAAGCGGTGAGTTTGTTAACAATAGTTTATACAATTCCTAAAATATTTATTCGACATATAACTTAGTGAATAAGACACTAATTATGATTTCAAAAATCAATAATTCAATTTCTTATCCTTTATAAAAGTTTTGTTGTATCATATAAAAATAAAACTGGAGTACTCTAAAAGCAGTCCAAAATCATATTGTTTATGTTTTCTCCCATGTTATTTACCTATTGATCAACTTAAATAACACATGTCAACTTGATTAATATTTAACAATGGTTAAACTAAGTAAATGCATTGTCATGATAATGAAAATAAAAACCATGCATGATTGATCACCACTTCTTTTATAAGTTGTTTATGATTTAAATTTTCTAACCCACACATTAAAATGTTATATTATTTACTAAAAAATGATATAAATGAATGAACCCATCATTTCATTTAGGTTCCCCTAAAAGAATACTATATAAAAATATTAAAAATTTTAAAAAAAGTACTTTTTTTTCCCTTATTTTTTTTTCTAACATTTCCAATCAAATTGAAAAACCCAGTCTTAATATCAGTATTTTGAAGTGTAATTGATGTAATTGAGCATGCATGGCATGAAACAAATTGCACATAGGGCAATGTTTGATTAAACTTTAAATTGGAATTGGGATAATATGATAATATAGCTTGTAACAAACAAAAGATAATGATTAGTACTTCAATTATGATTTTTAAACTTTTCTTTATGTCATTTAATCAATTTGTCAAACATGCCATAAGCTAAAATCACACCAAACAAAAGGGCCCTCCCTAACCAAACAAAAATATTTATTTTGTTGGCATTTCAATCCAAACAAAAACATTTTCCCCCATAATTCATGATTGTATTTAACATTTTTTATCACTAAAAAACAACTCATTGACATTATGTACCATACTGACCAGAAAATGATAAGATCAAATATGTAAAGGAAAAAGAAAAAAAGAAAACTATTTTTTTCCTGCACCATTTTTATTTTCTAAATTAGATTAAAGTAAATTTCAAATTAAGAAATATATAGTTCTTCAGACTCTGTGTTTGGATATAAAATTTTTATTAATTCATTAATTTAATATGTTTCAATTGTTCTTTACGAAATTTTATATCATGAACGATACTAAATGTATAAAAGTTATTGAAACTAAACTAAAAAAAATTTCTTTTATGCTAAAAACAAATAACATCGACGTATTATTGATGAAGAACCATGTATATTTATAGAGAATCATAGTTTGGCTTAAGAAAAAAAAGAAATACATCAGTAAAGTTAGAATTGAGAATAGGCACGAGAGCTAAACCACTTAAGCGGCTACTTGAATTTCGTTACTTTTTATGTTTTAACAACTAATAATATATGTAGATAAAAAATTGAGGGGGTCCTAAATCCACCCTTGCTTTTAATCAATATAAGATAAATAAAATAAGAGATGGAAACCTTAGCGTATTAGCTGAGTAAATCAATGATTATTATTATTATTATTATGTATAGAATAAAAAAAATATATTATAGTTACAAATACTTTTTAAGACATGGATAAAAAATCCATAATCATACAATATATAAGTTTTAAGTATGTAAAATAATGGTAGTAATAGGAAAAGCATAAAAATGAAGTAGTTAGGAAATCCAACATAGATAGTCCAAAGCTGACAAAAGAAGCTGAAAGATCCCAAGCAAAGAAAAGAAAGGAAGATTATGGGGTCACTTTAAAAAAAAAAAAAAAAAAAAACAAACAAAATGAAGAAAAAAAAAGACAATTTTCAAAGGATAAAAAATTTATTTTTTAAAAAAAAAAAAAAAAAAAAACAAACAAAATGAAGAAAAAAAAAGACAATTTTCAAAGGATAAAAAATTTATTTTTTAAAAAAAAAAAAAAAAAAAAACAAACAGAATGATGAAAAAAGTTTGCATTTTTCAGAGGTGTGGGAACCACCCACTTCATTCCTTTTGCCCATCCACACCCTCAAAACCTTTGACTTTTCCCTTTAAATATACATATATATTACTTATATTATAATTCCTAATTCCTATTTATTAAGGTAAAAAGTAAGAAAATTAATAAATACTCTAATTCTTTCTAACACAAATTTATTTTTATACATATTAGTAGACTCACATTAGTATCAATAGGCTTCATCTTATTTTTAGAAATATCAAAATAGATTTTTTCCATTTCTTTTAATGTAATGTTTTTTTTTTTTAAGAAAAGTAAATTATATGATTTTTACATAAATATGTTGGGTAGGACTAGGAGAATGAACCCCTAATTTCAAGGTTGATTGAACAATATTTATTTTGGTAAATACAAACGATGAGTAGTAAAAAAAAAAAAAAATGAAAAGAAAGCAATTTAAGTTCAAATAATATTTACTAGTATTTAAAGTTGATGATCTCAATCTTGTATGTTGTGATTACATCAAAGGGGCTAGTTTTATTAGTTATATTGTCATTCACTTAACTTTTTGTGATGTTATTGATTTGAAACTAACTAAATGAATTTGAGTAATTTTGTTTTGAATTTTGAAAAACCTAATAAGCAAGAAAGATTTACACAATCACCATAAAGTGATTCTCTCTCTCTCTCTCTATAATTTTAGGAGGGTTTTATTATAATAATTTTTTTTTTCAAGTGGAAGACCAAATTATGAGCATATTTGAAGGCAAGTAAGGAAGTGATGTGTGTATTGAGAGACTTTGCTCTTTTTAAGTCCAAATTTTGAGCTTCAATTTAATTGTGTTAATCAAATTTGGTGTGGGGAACACGCGCCATTTCTTGTACATACAAATATAGTGCCCCATGGTGTTTATATGTCCATTTCGTGCTTAAAAAAAGTTAGACTGTAGTGTTTCTAATTGGGCTAGATATATAGAAATATATTTACACGTGTTGAGAGTTACTGCAGGCAAGATATAAAATTTATAGATGAGAAAACACGTGTTCCAAAAAGAAAAACTCAGGGCCTTAGGTTCCGAGCTGACTAGTTGAACTAGTGGATATATACGAATTAGAAAATAACCGACCCTTGCAGCCTTGAGCGTTGAAACCATCATAACATTGCGAAAGTTACATAAAATCACAAACTTGTATCAGAGTAAGGATATTATAAATAGCCCAACTTGACGACTCAAACGAGACAAATGAATAATCTCCTAAAAGAGTCCTCATCTTACTGTTGTGCATATCTGAACCATATATTTCATGTATTAACTTAGACGTTAGAGTGTGGTAGCTTGATACCACACCAGCGTGAAGGACTCTCACTTATCAAAATATAGAGCTTTTAGTTTCTAAAATATTGAGTATAAGCCCAAGACTTAGGGCATAAATTGATTTTCCCACCAAAAATTTATTACCAATTTATTTAAATAGGTTCAAAGTCAATCATATTTTAGAGCATGAAAGAAATAGTAAAATAAAACATTTATTATGAGTAATTAAAATATAATGATCTGAAGAAAGACAATTAAGAGGGATGCATGTGATTAAAGGAAACAATTACATTATATGAAATTTGAAAATTTTTCATTAGGTTTGGTTCATGTTTGAGATATTTAGTAAATCTTGCAAGATCAAGAGGCCCCATAAAATCATTACATATCATAAGCCAAAAGATACACCTTTTGGCATCAATATTAATCAAAATGAGCATTTCCACATATTTTGAGGATTTGAGAAAGATGTTAAAATGGAAAACAAAAGGGCGCAAAATGAAAATATGCTAAAGTTTAGCATGTTAAGGTGAATGAAATATTTTTGTCCTCTTAAACATTTGAGACAAAAATGTATGGAGCAGTGATATTTAGTGGTCGTTTGTTTTATGTATATGAATATTAAATATCTAGGATTTAAATGTCTGAGTTTTGAATTTTAAGGTCATTAATGTCCGTATTTTGATAAGCATGATAATTAATATGGGAAGTCATGTAAGTGTGCTTGATTTATTAATTTTTATATAGAAAATAAAATTAAATAATTACTTAATTAAATGTAAGATAACCTTTAATATAGTCATAAATTAAAGAAAAATTATTATAAATAAATAAATATCAAACTATTTAGAGATATAGAAAGTTTCACTGTCTATTTACGATTGCAAGCAATAGAAGTCTATTGTAATCTATCGCTCAAGCGATAGCAATAAACTGCTATAGACAATAAAATTTTTTTTATATTTGTAAATAGTTTGGCTCATTTTGTCGCACTTGAAAAAAACCCTAAATTAAATCTATCACTATTTAATATATAGTTATTTTTATTAATTATTAACTACTTAATAAAAATAGATGAATATTTTTGCATTAAACATTAATTAAAAAATTAATTACTAAAAACATTAAATATATCAATTAATTAGAATATTATCAATTAATAATAAAATGTCATATTAAATAGTTAAAAGATAATTTATTAGTTGAAATATATTAAGTCTAAATAATATTTTTATATGTCATAGTTAATTAAAATTAATAACAATACTTAATTGATATTAATTTGTTAATTAATCAGACTATATTTTTACTATTTATCTCCCGAACATAAAAATTTCACATGTATGGAGGGTATTAAAAACCCATGTCAAATAAGATTTAAAGTTCCCTAGATAATAGTATCCTAGGTTCTAAAAAATGAAATTACGTGAAATAAACAAGGATATTAAATGTCAATATGAAATTCCATGACAAAACATGTGAAACAAACATACCCCTTTAGAATACGATTAAGAATGTGTCTCATCTTAAATTGCCATAATTTGCGTCACGCTTAAATTAGAAATTCTCTCTTTTAAAACTAAACTACATTAATTATGACTCATAAAATGAATTATTTTGCTACAATGATGATATAAAAAATTGTACCTTGATTTGTGAATATTAAAGAAAACTTGATGGGTTGAGTGCTACAATGCAAATAATATATCTTTTAAATGACCTACTTTTATTTCATTATTCATAGTTGATTTTTGTAGGTAGAGGCTAAGAAAAAGAAATAGAAAAAGAAATGGATAAATTACAAATATAGTTTTGATGGTCACTCTTACGATTTATAATTAGAATTTAGTTCTTATGAAATGATATAAATAGTCCCTATATAGGAATTATTCATGAGGATTTTATTAGACCAATGAGATTATTTATGAGATTTTATGAAACCATATAGACCAAATTCTAACTTTTAAAACCATAGGGACTGAATTCTAATTTTCTCCAAATCATAGGACTAAATTTACAATTTGACTATCCATGTTTGGAGAACAAATACTTAGAAGTTTGCATACAAACTTGTCCTCTTTGGGCCAACTGTATCTTCAGCATAAAGATACGGTGTTTGATTGTGTTTGCTTTCTCCTTTAAAAAGAGTGAGTATATTATGAGTATTGTTTTCCATAAAGAAACGTCGTCTTTGATTGATGTATTATTCTTAAAATATTCTTTATTTGATTACCCTAAAATTTAAAGGATATTATCCCACACACACACACACACAAAACAGAAAAAAAGAACAAAAAAAAGAACTACCCGATCAAAAAGGTGAAAAAGTATAAATTTATGGTTTTATCTTGTTTCCATATCTTTGTTAATAATATTTAATTTATTCTTTTTTTTTAGTTTGAAAAATACTATTTAATTATTCTTATTCCTAAACTTTAGGACTTCTAGCCATGTTATTTCCATAACAATTGTTAATTTTGAATTAGATCAATAATGACTTCAAGAAGTTCAAAATATTGTTTTTAACTTTTTCAATGATGTTTGTTTTTTTCTAATTTTTTTTTAAGGACATGACTTGAACTTTGAGCTGTTGAACAAGTGTCTTGTTCACATCTTCATTGTCAAGATATAGTTACTTTTTTAAGAAACAATGTGTAAAAACAAACATTAAGGATTTAAATTTTTAATATTTTGATCAATTACGCTCTTTTAACCAATTGAGTTATGTTCAAATTGACATCACCTTTTTTTTTTTTTTTTTTTTTTTTTT
>QLSR01000171.1:576648-587941 GCA_031780015.1 Citrullus colocynthis | reverse complement strand
CCCCCCCCCCCCCCCCCCCCCTTTTGAATTTTCATGTTCTTGCCACAAAACAACCATCTAAATTAAAATGCCTATTTTGTTACAAAACTCATACATGCACTCTAGCCAGAAATCAGGAGAATAGTTTGGGGAAGTATACAGAAATTTCAGAAATGCATTATAACCACAAATTATTCTGAAGAAGCAAATCTTGAATGCTGATAGGAGGCAAGACCATCATCTCTACTGGACTGTACAGTCCTACCCAACCTTTTTCTAGGCACGCCAGGATAGAAAACCAACGGTGGTCTTGCATTGTTATCTTCTAATGGAGGTGCTCAATAGTGAATACTAAAAAAATCTTTTGCCCCACTTTGAATGTTGAAGAAAATTAGAGATCTTCCTTCCTCATAGATGACATAAGTAAAGGAGAGACCAAGGACAATTGGAGAAAGAAAGAAAAGAGTGGGAGGAAGATAAAAGATATCAAAATAAACGGAAGAAGGATAAGGAAATAAACTGGAACCCTATAGATTGAACGGTGATACTAGACAATCTTTAAAAAATCCACACTTAAACTCTGGAAATACCTATGACTTGAATCAATGCACTGTACTTGAATTCAGGACTTGAACAAGTTCAAGGGTCTGGTTTGAGAACTAAGGCATGTAACATAAACCCATTTCCCAATGTTACATAGAGATATCCAATAAAAATGTGTATATAAAAGAGAGAAAAAATAAGATTTTAACTTTTGGTGTAATTTAAGTAAAGGAATAAAGATTAATATATAAACCTGATGCAGACCTTGCAAATGTAGTGTATGAACTTTCTTCAAATGGAAGAAAAACCAGTCGCACAACTAAGCTTCCTGAATAGAAGTAAATAACTACTATTAGCATACTTATCAACTTGAGGATAGTAGAATAGATCTCCACAATATGATCAGTAGAAGTAGAAGTAAAACAACTTTGAAATGACTCTAAGACATTTAGGCAATCGCCTGCATGCAATCAGAATGAAACTATACCATGAGCTAAAAAAATACTTACCCAGTTTATCTACCAGTCCATAAACAGCTTGGTTATATGGTGTATCTAACCACACAAGAACCATCTTTTCACCTTCTTGAAGAACCAACTTTCTGAAGGATTGTAAAGTAAATAATATGCACATGTTTGAAAGCTTCTTATCAAAATCCTTCATGTTTGCCACTCTGCAAAAGCAATCCATAAAAACTAAATAATTCAAAAAGGTAAAGAAAAAGGGGAGTGCATGTCTTCCACCCACGCCTTCAAGGAAAATTGAATTGTAAGGTGGCAGGGACAATTTAATACTGAAATTTTAATTTAAATTAACTTTGTGCAAGAAATACAGTCTCATTGCACATGTCACTGACCATCTCATTCCAAATTAAGTAAAAATGACACAAACTACATTTTCTTTGCAAAACTAACTGTATGTAGTTTCAAAATAGTTTTCCTTAAGTGAAAGTTTTTTGAGTCCAAACAAAAAAGAAAAAGGAAAAAAAAAAGGAAAAGAAGGAGAAAATGCAAAAATGAATGATCATGTAGATTCTTGCAAAACATGCTTGTAGCTGATAAATAAGAATATTTCAGGCAGAGAATTTCCATCCATTGCCAACGAAAATAATTAACTTTAAAGAAAATTATTCCATGATATATAAAAATAAAATGGTAAGTACCTGAAAGGAAACAGATCTGACCATTTAAATGCATGACAATGAAGAAAGTAGACCCAATATCCTAAGAGCAAGCAAGCACCATATGCAGATTGTGATAAAGCAAATATAATTCCTTTCTCCTGCCAGTAGCCATTGAATTTTAATTAGTTGCAGCAACTAGTACATAACTGTTATGGGGTTTGAATCGAGAGCAGAACAGATGAACTAACTATAGATTCCAAAGAGTGAAATGCAGAACATACAATCTGACACAATAAAGTAATTGTAACAGATAATAAGTCTGCATAGCTCACATGTTGGGGTTTCTAATGGTGATAAAAACAAAATGCATGAAAATGAAGAAACGTGGGAGTCAAGAAAAGTTCAAATTAAAAATTAATTTGAACCTTGGGCTTTTACTGACGACAATTTGTTGCATGTTGGTAGTCCAGTACTGTTCCAATGTGAAAATTGAACATTGAATAACACTGAACCTTGAGCAATACATTTTAAATAATGGGATACATATATTATCAAATTTGTTTTTTTGAATGCAGTAGTAAAAAACAATGGTTTTTATCAAGAACATTGCAGAAATCATAATTTAATCAACCAAATTACATGGCTCAACTGCAAAGTCCCCAGATCGGTTTTATGATTTTATCAGTTATAAGTCAATCTTTACTCTTCAGGGCTGAAATGTTAATTGAACATCCAAAATTCACCAACTATTAAACTTGTTTTTTTCCCTTAACAAGGGGATTAGAAATAATGTTTTGTTAAAGATAGTCAATATAACGCAATATACATGAATGAGTTGAGAATCGAGATCACATCTGAATGAGAGAGATCCTAAAGATATGAAAAATATGGTTAAGAAAGACTTAAAAAGAATTGGTAGCTACTACCTATACCAACAAGGTGCACCTTCCTTTTCAATGATTCAATCTTAAGAACTCCAAAGTTAAACATGCCTAGCTTGGAGCAATTTTATGTTTGGTGACCTACTGAGGAATTTCCTAGGAAGCATGTGAGTGAGGACAACACACGCTAAAATGACCCGTGTTGGTTTGTAGGGCTAGTCTTCACTCTTCGAAGTAATTCAAGACAAGCAAGAATGACGTTGCCACGTAGGAGAATGCTGGGACCATCAGGTGCCGAATGCAGATTTTGAATCCTAGGCCTGCGGCGTTATAGATGGTATCAAAAGGAAACCTCTCCCAGTAAGATGTGGTTGGGGGATGAACCAAGACAAAAGCTAGTGGGCATGTTACGTCCAAGCTTAAAGGGATACATCATACATGAATGAACTGAGATCACATTCGAATGAGAAAGATCTTCAGGATATGAAAGTCCGGTTAAGAAAGGCTTAAAAAGAATTGATAACTACAACCTATACCCCAACAAAGTCCACCTTCCTTTTTAGTGGCTCAATTACAGGAACTCAAACACAAGCATGCCTAGCTTGAAGCAATTCTATGTTTGTTGACCTTAAAAATTTCATAGGAAGTATGTGAGTGAAGACAAAACATGCTAAAATGACTCGTGTTGGTTTGCGGGGCTAGCCTTTGCTCTTAGAAGAAATTTAAGACAACCAAAGATGACGTCGTCAGGTCGCAAGGGATGTAAAGGAATGTCGGGGCCATCAGGCACTGAATCCTGGGCTTGAGGCGAGGCGTATCAATCAAACTCAAAAAACTTGTCCATCAACCAACATATATTGTCATGTCACTCTACTCTTTCCTTTCCTCATAACTTGATTCCTAAAGCTATCCCAAACTATCAACTGGTTCTGCAAGCTGAAAGTTCTAAAAAAGAAAAAGGAAAAAAAAAGGGCCAGTCTCTGGGAAACAACTAAAAGTTTCCTCAAAGTAACTAACTTAGAGCACTGCATTGTATTAGAACCACCTACCAGACTCTTTGACATTCGTTGCAACTGACTAAGAAGTATGCACCATGTTGAAGCTCTAGGGATTTGGGCATTTATCAGTGAATACATCACACAATGAGGATAAGGTAAATTCACATGAGGTCTTCTCGATAATACTGCATAATTTACAATGTTCCAAACAAAAGCCAATATACAATAAGACATGTACACAAACTGACTGACCTTTGAGGACAGGAGTAGAAGAATGTGATAATCAATAGGGATGATGTAGGCTTTCCAGGTTAAAATTAATATAGACAGTTAAGGGTCTTAAATCTCACCATGTTACTCCGCTTCACTAGGAGGATGTACATTGTCATGCAACGTGAAAATGTAGCCATAGTTTCAACTAGAAGTCGTAATTTAAGAAGAAGTAAGGTCTGAGAAAGAATGTATAAAGGCTCTGCTAACAGCTCTAAAATACACGCAAGTCCTGCCATAAAAGAAATGCAAAATTAGAAAAGGGGAAAGATTTCGTTGGAGGGCTATGTTAATATTTGAGATTTTACTTAAAAGGAAAATCTCCAATACAGAATTAGAAATAAGAATAAGCATCAGTGCTGCCACCTCTCATTTTTATGATGCATGTTCATATACATATTTCCTAGATTCTATTGTTCTGATTGTAAAATAAATGAAGCAGGTTAGTTTCTAAAGTCAAAACTAGACTTGTATTAATTACTTTATGAGAACAGACTCCACTAAGACTTATATATAATACAGGGGGAAAAACAAAAAATAGAGCATAAGACTATTGCCATGAATAAAATATCAATAAATATCTATACAATAATTATAATACATATTGATAAATATACATAATCTGCCAATTGGAAGGCTTTTTTGTAATCCCCTTGGTCTTCAAGGATATCTTATCTCCTCTTATTGTACACCCCCTCTTTTATATTAATTTACATCTTGTTTCTTATCAGAAGTCAAATAATAAGTATTCATCATCTGGAATACTTCACAATTTCCATCAATGGAAGCATGTTGCCAGACAAAGAGTCTCATAACGTCATCTTAACATTTCTTAGTATAGAATAAATTTAGCTACAATCAGAACGGGGAAAACACTCCTGATTGTGATGTTTACAGGAACTCAGGGGGTATTGTGCACTCCTAATGCCTACCACACTGCATTTGGTTTTCCCTCTAACTTGCATAATGCTTGATTGTAGATCCTGATACTATATTAGATGTTTCAATTTCAAATAATTTATCAACAATGCAGAGTAACATACGTTCCATGACCATGTTGGTGACACAGTAATAGTTCTATTTTTCTTCTGTTACTCAGAAATACTCCCTTCTACCCAATAGTCCTAATATATTAGGTCATATTATCTTATTCTTCTATTGGCTTCATGAATAGTCTGATGTATCTATAAATGCTGAGACCCACAAGAAAACAAAAGAAAATTAGAATTATGGTGCACTGATGGAGTATGCAGAGGTTGGAAGTAAAAAAGGAAAAATGGTTACCATTAATTAAGATGGCTTGTGCGTATGGATTAGAAAAGGCAATATCTTGCCACCAAAGAACCAGATAACATGCAGCAAGAGTAACGACCAATCCAAGTGGGAAACTCAACCAGGCTACTTTAAGTAGCCTCCTTGAATTTTCCTCAACTGAAGTGCTTTCACTGCATAATACAAAATTAGTTCAAGAGAATCAAATTTATAGCTGGAGTACAATAACAAAAAAGTTATAAATCAACGTTACAAAAGAAGATAGATGAATGTCGTAGACGACTCTCCCATTCTCATACTAACAGGGCAAAACATGTTTTTTTAAAAAATAATCCCAAAATCATACTTAAGGAGATAAACATTAACCTGTGTAGTTGTAGGGCTTTAGGGGGGCGGAAAAACGAGGAAAATTACTTTTTAGATATTAAATAGTAATGAGGAAAAAAAACACCAAAGTCATTGAAATGGAAGGTAGACACAAAATTGACATATTTGTTTAGAAAAGTAAATAATAGCAACGAAAAGTATGTTAGAGAGAACAAAAGCAATTTCAAGTACAAAGCTCCAGTAATAAGAATGAATATAAACAAAAACATGGAAATTCCATCTAGAACATTTTATTTAATCAAATAAGACAAACGTAAACTGCAGCATGCTAAATATAGTGGTTGGGGGAGTGCATAATACAGCATCAGTAATCATGAGAATGCACCTTAACTCTGCCCGCATGCATGCTCGTCGGAATCCCTCCCGGCTAAGAAACAGAACACATGTAACAAAGAGGTGAAATTGTACTGCATAAACCTGCATTTACAGAACATTTATCAAATAAGCCATAAAAATCTAGACAATAGTTCAAAATTCCACACACTTCGTTGGGGGTGGGGTGAGGAGTTTTCCAGTGAAAAACTTAAGGCTTTACACAATAATTGATAAATCCATGTTTTCTTTTTCGTTTTAGTTGTGTCTTCACTCCACAATTATCTGCCTCAGGTTCTGACTTACATGGTCATCAGAAACATCAAGATTTAATTTCTCAATGTTAAGTTGCATTGCATGAGAAACATCAACAAGATGTGAACATAATATAAAAGATAACTCATCATTGGGGCTAGACTTGGAGTTTCAAATCAAACAAACAAACAAAAAAATGGAAGATAAGTTCAGTGACAGCAAGAACTCAGTGACAGAAACACATCTAAATCCAAACAAATGGAAGACAAATTAATAAGAAATAGTACCGCATAATCCTCTTCCGTAAGATGCCTCACGATCCACAAATTGAAAATGAATGGAATGCCTCTTGACAAGAATTGGGTAGCTGAACCATAATCCAACAGAAAAATCAGACCGTTAAAGCACAAACTGAAGCGTTATTGTAAATGAACCACAAGATATAACCATTAATCAAATTATCTGACTTTAATCAACCCCTCTACTCCCAAAGAAACAGAATAAAACATAAACTAAAAAGTTATCCTTATTTTATACTGAAATAAAACATCAAGCAAGATCAATTGGAAGAAGAACCAAAATTCTCAGCCAAATTAATAGACTACAGCACAATAAAAGAAGACAGAAGGCGAAAAGAAAGTAAAAGATCGAGGTTTGAACTGACCCATTAAGTATTTAAAAGTGCGAGAGAGATTGGTAGCGTCCTTGTCTCTGGCCATTTGAGATTCGGTAGCAGCTTCAGGCTTTCGCATTTGAAATAGAGTGAACTTAACTTATCAAAAATTCTTTCTTCTTTGGTTGAATTTTCTCGGCAATCCGATTCTGCTTCAGAATGAGGAACCAAAGTCTGATGGTGGCAGAGTTTCGTCGAGATGTGATGACCGCGAAAAAGAACAGATGGTACCGGTTAGGTTAGTCCGGTTGGTCCCCCAAATATTTTGCGAACCGAACCGAACCCTTCGGTCTTTTTTTGTAATTTTCTTTTTAAAAAAAAAATTTAAAAAGAGTTATCTTTTTCTCCTCTAGTTTGGGGGTTCCAATTTTATGAATGTCCCTAAAAGAAACCCCTATAGTTTTAGAGCTCAAAATGCATCTAAAAGAAGTTAAAAAAGGTGAAGACAGTGATTGTTTGGTAGCATATATCATAACTTGAACGTTTAGCAACCCAATTTATTTAGTGTAATTAGAGGTGTCCAAAAACTTTGCCTAACCCATACAATTTAGGTTGGGTAAAAATTAAGTGAATTTATTATGAGTTGGGTTGGTTTATGCATTCACATTAAATAATTATTCAAATTATTATTATTTTTTTAAAAAAATTAACTTTTGCTACAATTATATATATTTATATTTATTTTAATTTTACTTAATTTCATAACTTTTAGGATAAAATGTGATAAAACTTCTATTGCTTAAGATTGATAGAAACCTATCATGATTTGATAAACTCCTATCGCGATGATAGACTTAGCTTATTGCGATCGGATAGACAGTAAAATTTTTCTATATTTGTAAATAGTTTGATATTTTTTCTATTTATAATAATTTTTCTATTTTTTTAATATACTCTCTAACACTATTAAAAATACCATTTTTTACAACTTAAAAATACTTTTTTAACATGAATGATTAGCTCATCGTAATTCAATATCTATAAATAATAATAAGTAAATAAATTCTTTTACATATTAACAATTTTCTTTTTTTAAAACAAAATTTTAAAAGATGATCTTGAGCAACTCAAACCAGCCCAACTCAAATGTTTTATGATTGGGTCGGATTTTCATTATTTAATAAGAATTGTTTGAAAGAAAAAATTTATAGCTCGAACGATTCTATTGCGTGTAAAAGGTATTTTTTCTGATCGAGCCATTCCAACCAAATGATCTACAAAATTTTAATATTTAAAATAGGTTTGCTAACAAATCACCATGGATTAGCCTAGTAATAAATAAAAAATTTGATAAAAGTCCAAAAGGAATTGGGTTAAAGAAAAATGTACTATTGTATGAGAAATTTGTGTTAAACCTACCTTTTGTAAAGTCCCTAGATTACTTTAAAAATTGTACGATTGTATGAGAACAAACCTGCTCACAACCATCACTCTTCTAGATTACTTTCAAATTCTTGTTCTTTTACTAATTCCTGAAGGGGAGTGACAGATTGTGGGCGAAAATCAGTGATTTAAAGAGAGGGGAAATAGAAAAAGACATCTGCAACATGAAAATAAGTAACCAAAGTTTTCTCAAGAAAAGAACCAAAAAGGTTTCCGCATGAAAAGCTACAAAAACCAGTTTAGCCAACAGTAAAACTAAACAAAAACTTGGAAGAACTAAAGTTTCTTTCTGACAACCAAGCAAGCAATTGAGAAGAACACAAAGATGATATGGAATTGAAGGAAGTCACTACAATTAACGGTAGCGACGAAGTGAGAGTGTGTTGTTCCTTTTCCATGTTGCCCTTCTTGAAGGTCTTGCCTTGTGGTGGAGATGACCCTTTCCACGAAGACCTCTGTACTTCTTCCCAGCAGATGTGAGTCCACGAAGTTCCCTGTGCTTGTGAACAGGATTGCAGATCCAGTTTATTCTTGGATCATTACGAACAGCATTATGGGCCACATCAATCAAGATCACTTCATAGTATTTGTATGTCGAATCCTGCGGTAAGTAATGAAGATAAAATATCAGAGAAATGCTCGAGCTCATATGAACAGATTATGCCTGGAGGACTTGGGAAGGATACAATGTGACTCCTAAACTTTGGGCATATTTGATTCCATAAGAACACATTGTATGAGGATTAAGTGTGTGTCAATGTCTTACTATAATTGATTGATTGTTACCTCATTAATCCAGTAGGAATTGAGAACCCTAAGACCACCCAACTTACGCCCAGCACGTTCCTCAGCAACTGAACGCTTGCTGCGTTGGAATTTCAGTTGGGTAACACCCTGGTTTGTTGGCTTACCATATACAATACCCTTAGGAACGGGCCTCTTCCTTCCACCACGCCTCACACGTACACGGTATACCACAAAACCCTACAAAATAGTTACTAAAATAAGAAAATGCACAACAGTAGACAGATGATGAAAAAATAATTTTTTATTTTTTTAACAAATGCAAGAAAATGACTCCAAAAGAAGATAACTATAGAATATCCTTCTCTTTCTTTTGTTTTGCATATTCCAATTCTATGTTTTAATGTGGTAAGATCAAAAGAGTGTAAGTCATCCTCTGTTGTGGGAAAACAAATATCAGAACAACTTCTGTCAAATGTAATTACTTGAGAACCTGCATGGAATACAAGAAAATGCAAGAACATGATTGCATAATAAGTCAAATGGGGAACATCCTATTTTTTCTCATATTCCAAATCTATGTTTTAATGTGTTAAGATTAAAAGAGGGTAAGTCATCCTTTCTTATGGCAAAACAAATAGAACAACTTCTTTGCAAATGAAATTACTTGAGCAACTGCTTGAAATGTTCTCACATTGTTCTTTTCCTAGTGAAAGCATTGTTAATTTCCTCACTGTGGTTCTCACATTGTTACTTTCCCAGTGAAAGCACTCACCTAATTAACAGAAAACCCATAGTAATGCACATGATTAAAAAATACACCCGAGTTCGAGCTGGATAAAACTAACAGAAATACAAAGCAATGATATTGAATTCTGCATCAAGTTCCAGCAACCAGAAAGATACAGCAAAACGATTTCAGCGTCGACATTAGTTGTATAAAGGAAGTATCAACTTCTACATGTAAACGAATTAAGCAAATAAGAAAAAAAAAAATTCTCAGGAAAAACGCAGGGCAAACGGGAACAAAACTCCATGTTTTTCTGATAAATTCTTCCGAAGCAAAAAGCCACAATAAAGCAAGTACCAAAGATGAAACAATGCAGAAATCCATGTACCTGTTTGGCCTTATAGCCCAATCGACGTGCCTTATCTGGACGAGTGGGATGCGTAACACGAACGATTGAAGGGTGTTGGCGATATTCCCAGCATCTTACTCTTTGCAGAAACCTCATCACATCGGATTGCTTCTTTCTCCATAGCTCAGACACGTACTTATAAGCTCCTGATAACAACACCAAATAAAACTAGGATCCAAATAACGAATTTTCAAGCTAAATAAAAAATGCTACAGAAAAGAAGTAGATCTACGGCACTTCAATCGCATTATAATCATTAAAAAATCTTCCTAAGTTTAAGAACCTTTCACGAAAATCTTTAGTGAAAACTAGTGCCAACATACAAACCTATAGTATGAACTGTACTAAAGAATGAAAATGCAGGAGCTCATTACCCATTCTTGCAGCGCAGCGCTCGGCGGAGAAGAAGACGATGTAGTTGAGAGGAGGTATATATTGATTTTGAGACGGAGCTAGGGTTTTTAGGATTCGGCAATTTTCCCTTGTTTTTAGAAGAGAAGGCCTCCAACATACCATATAATATAACTACGGGCTTTCTACACATACACTTAACAATTATATAATTATTTAACTTTTTCTATTTTTCATTACTATTACTTTATGCAAAAAAATCTGACTCAGTTTATTTTTTCAGTAAAATTTCTCAAAAAAAAAAAAAAAAAAGATAATTATTTCCCTCGTCAATGAATGAAAGTAGAAATCGATAAGAAGTTTTGAAAAAGAAAACAAGGTAGATTTTATACATACAACACAAAATATTTGATATACATTGTGTTGTATATTTGATAGGTGCGTAAACTAGACAAATTTGTACAATATATCATCTCATGTACCAATCAATATATGTGATGTATATTTACATTTTTCAGTATATTGCGATTAACATATACTTAAGATCTCGATAAAAAGGTGGTTAGTTTTCAATAAATGTAAAATAAAATAAAAGATATCTACTAAAATAAAAGAAACATTAATTTAAAATATTCTGCATTAGGGGGTCGTTTGTTTTGCATGCATCTTAGCTTTCCATTGAGTAGACATCTGAGTGTCACATTTATTTTTTTGGCATTGTAAGATGCTCTAACACTTGGGGATTACAATACATCCTAAGATGTCTTCGTGGAGAACATTTCGAGAGTTTTGAATGCCCTCTTGAAATATGATTTTTTCCGTATGGGTGCACATAAGTTGGGTTTGGTTAGGTTGAGTGTGGTTTTTTTACCAACCCAAAAGTTAAGGTTGGTTGGGTTGGCAACCCAAAAGATGCAAATAAAGTCTAACACAACCCAATGTGCGGTTATAATTTTTTTTTTTTTTTTTTTTTTTTTTTTTTT